>JAPYZJ010005801.1:0-20812 GCA_030522765.1 Ophioninae sp. B BG-2022a
GGGCGTATTTATTTTCTAACTAGCTGAAGGAATTAACTGCAAATTACTCTCTTTCTTATTTATTTTTTGCTGCAAACTCCAACACAGTGTTGCGAGAACTATGGCGGCGTCCGAATTAACAACAGAAAACACTGCCATATCTGGGGAAAGTTAGTAATATTTCACTGGGCCATCTCTCCTCTATGGTCATCTGTCCTCGAATTACCCTAAACTACCGGAATAAGACGCCAAATTTCATGTAATCAGCTTCAGCGGTTTCAGTTTGCCGTTGATGAGTCAGTCGATCAGTCAAGACATGTTCTTTTATGTTATATGGACGAAGTGGCCGTCGTGATTAACGCAAATTTTCGCGATCACGACCCGTCGAGGATCTTTTCTTATCTCCTTCCGTTTTCCTTCTCGCATCCTCTCCACTCATTCTTACTCTCGTTCTTTCTGTTCTCATTGTCGAGCGTGGCTATCGAGACTGAGGATCAAAATACATTTTGCACGCGAGTATTTGTTTTTTAAAATTTTATTATTATTTCTTTTTTGCTTATTTCTCGTTTCAAGTTTTCTGACGCTTGCCCCACTTCCATCCTCAGCCCGCGGAGTTTCTTCGTTCGAATCCTAGAGTCTTTTCTCACTACCGGCACCCAATAAGGGAACAAAAATCTCAAGGTTTGATCCTCGCTCGTCCCTGCCACCTGCCTACTCGCCAATTTTACGACTGGATTTCATATCCTGGTTCGTTATCCCTTCTTTTTTTCAAATTTGTTTTTACAATTGTTTTTTCTTCGATCTGGCATTCGCGTGGCTCGACTACTTCTCGCCACAGCTGTACAGTTGTCAAATTAAGTTTCGCAGCGTATACTTGTATACAGAAGGTGCTGGGCCTTGTGATTTCACTTTTGGAATGAACGACTGTGTGGAACGTAAATTGGGTGGTGATACCTCAAACGGGTGCGCAACAAATTATATATATATATATATTTGAAAAAGTCTGAATATATACATTTGTTGACAATCGGGTGGCTCGGGCGATCACTGAAGTTAAGCAATATCGGAAGGGGCTGATACTTGGATGGGTGACCGCTTAGCCGTGCTCTAGATGGTGCCTCGATCAGTGAGCGGGAGGCTGATTTTTCTGAGGCCTTGTTGTTACATATTTCAGCTAAAAGTCTGTATACTAAAGAATCAGAAGAATAAAGGGCCCTCCATACCGAAACGGGTTTTCCACAGTTTCCCCGTACCCTTGGCAAATCCAGTATAGTGTAGCGTAAGTCGGCTGTGGCCTCAACGGGGGTTAGGTTTCAGGTGGGGTATTGAAAGGGATGTAAACAATGAGGGAGTAAAAAGGGGTACAGGGGTGAAAAGAAGGAGAAAGAAGAGAAAAATATTGAGGGTTTCGTTTTGCTACCATCAGTAGGCAGCACCGGATGGTTCTCTCAGCGTTTCGAGCTTACGATGGATTCCTTCCGCGAATCGATAGACGCGCTTCGTCATCAGCACGCCCGTATGGTAAAGGAAAATAAGTTAGCGGAGATAATGCCATCGCTTGAGCAACTGGGCTGGGCGATAAGGGTGCGACTTTACTCGCGATTGCTCTACGATGTTCCGGACCCGGTTCCACCACCCTCTGGCAGATGGCGCTGATGAATACGGCTCTTCGATACCTAGCGGGAAAAAGGAATGGATTTGACACTTGGATATTCTGCGATTGTTTAATACGGAATATTATCAAGCAGTGATTTGGCAATTAGAATCGCGAATTAAGGGATTACTGGATTAGGTTAGTGACGAGCTTTCGTCGAGCCTATTCGGTCGAAAAAATAACCCAACGGTTTTCAACCACAATTCACGAGTGCGAGAGATGGTTGAGATGTATCTCGACAGATATAAGAATGGCTGAAATTCTTGAAAATTTGAGGAATGATAATTCTGGATAGAGTACATGGAATATTTGAGAATTTTTGTACTTTATTTTAACGATTAATTAATCAGCAATAATAGGATGATCCGAACGTATCGGTTAAATTTGAGAATGGAAAAATGCTTTTCGTTTGTCGGTACAGATATTCAGTCATTGACGAAAACCTCAGTCAAGCACATGCCAATGTCGTCGAATTTTACTTCAATTGTTAATGAAAGTGGAAAATTTCTAGGAGACCATAACATTTCTAGGAGACCATAAAAGCGTAAATACCCAAATATGACTAGATATAACTAAGCCAAGAGAGGATAACAGCAACGGTGCAAACCGACGAGTAAAAAATTCTCATTACTATAAAAGCATCCACTACAGGTAATCCTCAACCGGAAACAGCGAAGCATCAGCTCTAGGCTAAATATCAAGATTGATGAAATCCTAAAAAGACCTACGAAAGAATGTAAATTAAAATAGCACTGCACTTTCCGTAATACGGGTTAGAGTCCTCCAACGAGGATTATACAGAATCACGTGATATCGATATCTCGTTGCCGTAAAAACGAGTTTACAAAAGTGACGAAATAATTCACACGATTTGGCTGCAAAAAGATGTTTTTTCTTTCTTTGCGTTTCTTTTTTCACTTTTTTCAATCGTTCTTTATACCCAATAATCCTTATTTTACTGCACAAAACCTATTGATTAAGAAAATTAATTAAGTACCGAACCATTCGATCAGAGTAGAAAATGCGTTGATCGCATATAGGATCGAAATGGCTCAGTGTGCAGTGTATGGTTAGCCGTCCAGAAATGCAATTAAGGCGTTGGTGAGGCCCGTATAGAATTTCCCTAACTTCATTGGCGCCTTAATCGGATAGTCTCACATGAGTCCTCAGTGGCCGGTCACACTTTGCTACTAAGGACCATTAAGGTAGTACGTGCATGAACTTTCTCAGTAGAAATGAAATTGATTTTTTTTTTGTACACTGTAATATAGTAATTCAGAATTACGTCCACAAAAATTCAGCATACCTTACCGAGGAAATACGACAGTTATTAAGTCATTAAATCAATGCATTTAATATACAACATTTGGGAAATACGTGCAGATCGATCTTTCGAACGGAAATATTAATATTTTGCGATTAGATATAAACTACGCAAAAAGCGGAAAGGTTCCACAAAACTGTCGCGATTACATCTGTTTCATAAAAAAATCTAGGCTACCGGACATTTAAAGCAGATATTATCGATCGAAGCGATTAATTTTTGCCTTTGCTGGTCCACACACGGCCACTACACAAACGTACACCCGCGTTAAACAAACGACGTTCGTAATTGTTTTCGGGAACAACTTTATGAAACGGCGGTTGGTAAGACGACTTGAGTCAAGCTGATTGCTATTTCAGTACGTTATTTTTGATAATAATAATTGAACAAGTTTATTACCAACACTATTCGAACAATTATTTTCTTATGGTGAATATTATTATGCTTAAGTGTATTATCAAATGTGATTGTTCAAACATACTCGCTGAAATTACTTCATTTATGAATAAAGGCAATAAAAATCGTAGCTACGTAGTTTTTGGAAGCCTTTGTAAATGTAAAATATAATAATTTCTTTATTCCCTCATTTTTAAATCTTATTTTGATTTATTATCGAGTTATTTAATTTAGTAACGAAAATACCATAACCGACTTGGTTTAAGCTATTTATACTTCGTTTCTATAATGCCCAAACCTGATCCCATTCTGGCAATCCTGACGATTGTCACAAGGCCTTCAAGGTCTATTTTTTGATTTCTCTTATCAGGTAGTTCAAACAAGTCTGACGGACCTAATTTTTCCTATGGGATGCGTCATTCATCCCTTCACTTTTATCATTACCCAAAACCCTTCATTTTTTCCAAAACAATTAGAACCTAGACTTCAAACTCCTCTCGTAAAATACGTAAAAACCCTTAATCGATTTTAGCCTCCAGAATCAGTAAAAAAAAAAAATGTCGAAATTCCGAAACCATCGATACCCTTCTTCCCTTAAAGGACGCAACCTTCAATGCTCCAATGTCGAGTGTGCAATTATCGAGTATTTCCTAAACGAGTGTCCGATTGCGCGTCTGGACGAGCCGGGGCAAGTGCACGTGGTGAATCCGTGGTTTTCGCTTTAGCCCCGCGCAAAGCCACGTGTTCTCAGCTGGGTTCCCCCTGGTGGGTTCTCATCCACGTTCAGCCATAGCTCGTGGTCGGTGCACATCAAGCGTTATCACCAATGGCAGTCACTTTCCCTCGCTGGTCCGATTATTCACAAGTCGCAAACATCAAGCAGGGTATGCTATCCATTGGTTTTCGAGGTCCCTCGTCGTCCCTAATCCTGCGCGTCTGTTAGGATGCGCCATTGCCTGGCTCGAGCCGAAAAAAAACGAAAAAAAAAGAAGAAAAAAACCATTGGAAAAGGGGGACAGTAGTCTGGTATCGTCCACTCGGTTTTTATCAGCCTCTCGCATGCGCCCCCGCCCCGATCGATAAACGAACAGCCGGGTACGACCGACTGCCACCCAACAAGCCCCTCGTGACGTCACCCCCCTCTCGAGTACAAACAGGACGAACTATAGCGGAAATGTCCGAATTCGACCGACTACTACCGAGCGATCATTACCGAGAATCGCCGAAGCTGCTCTTTGATGGCAGCCACCCTGGACGGTTTTTCCTCACCGAGAGAGACACAGGCACGGATAGATAGAGACCACGAGCGAAAAAACAGGGTGGCTCGGTTGGAAACTCGTGTTCTAACAGGGGAAAGAGCGAAACTAGCGCCGCTCTACCAGCTTTTTATACCACGCTCGAGCTTTCCCCGTTTCTCTTGGAGTTTCGTTCGTTCGGTCCGTTCTTGTTGGCGAACGCTTTCGATGCTACGAGACGGGGGGACCGGGGGACACCGCTCAGAAGGGGGAGGAAAATAGACGAGCGCGATCCGGCAAACGTTCGACCGTCGTCTTTCTTGACGTACGTAAACTACGGTTCGGGTTTTGTACACAGCGTAGTTACTCACATATATACACGTATATATATATGTATGTATATATATCCTGAAAGCTTGCACACGCGCATACACGTGGACACGGACATATATATACATATATATATACATACATATATACATATATACCTATGTACATATATATATATATACATATGTACACGAAAACACTCCAGTCGCAGGTTGAATCGCGCGCGACGAGCTTTGGTCGAGGCTTTCGGCTCGAAAAAATAATCCGGACGGTTTTCTCAACGACGATTTCACGAGTGTGCGTTTAGTTTAGTTTTTTTTTTTTTTCGTTTTTCGTTGCTTCGTTGTTGTTCGAGTTGAAGCCGCGTTTCGTGGACGATTGCCGCGATCGAAACGCGTCGAACGTAATCGCGAGAAGAAAATCGCTCGTGTGTGTGTATTTTTGTGTGTGTGTGTGTGTGTGTGTGCGGGGTGCAAGTACGCGCGCCTGTGTGTACGTGCGACCGTGTGTGTGCGCCTCTCCGACAAAACATATCAACGAAGCTCCAAGGGAAACTATCATCGAATGGAAAGTAACGAAACGTGCACCGTGTCTTTATCTCCATAGTGCTCTGGAAAAAAAAGTTATATTTCTTGGAGGGAGAGTAGAAGGAAAACCAGGACGAAAGTGATCGATTGGATAATAAAGAAATTCGTAGGTGAATTTGTGATTGTTTTACCGAGCTTCGTCGTCGATGATGGAATCGACGCTCTCGTCGACCTTTCTGTGACGCCTTGTTACCTTGTTTGTTTCGTGATACTGTTTAGGGGAATGTGTCGCGGTGTCGCGATTCCAACGGAAAAATAATCATCGCGAATGAGAGGAAGAGAAAGAGAGATGATGATGATGATGATGATGATACATTTTATTATGCACTAGTAAAGAATTTTCGGTCAGTTAGGGAAAAACAAAAATTATAACGAACTTAAATATGAAAATTTAACTAAATAATAATCTAACAAAAAATACCAAATATGTAGAAAAACCAAAAAACGAAATATTAATCAAAAATCGCAAGAAAAAAACGAAATATAAACCAAAAAAAAAACGAGAGAGAGAAAGAGAAAGAGAGATAAATGCTTTATCAGTGCTACTAGGAATAGTTGTCCTCTCTCCCTCCCTCTCTCTCTCTCTCTCAAAATATTTAAAAAAGTGTTAAATCTGCAAGAAAAAATCGCATTGATAAAACGCCAATTAATTTTTCTCATCGTCTTCCTTCCCCGGAATCAATAGTCGCATCCACCAAATTTTGATTATTTTCGATCGATATATTCTCGTTCCGAAAATATCGAAATTTTCCGTTACCGATGAGAATCCGTGTGTGTTCGCGCACCCGCGCGTGTCCGTTCATGGCTCCGTGTCCCAAATATAGGAGGGCCTCCAAAATAGGAGGCCTCCAGTCCTTGTCTAATTCATGTCCTCCTCTCCCCCCTCGGTCCCTTTCCCCAGTCTTCGCAATCGCTTCAACTCGCTCATGTGGATTCTCGTTCACCATCGATACACCCCTGTATATACCCTCGATACCTTTTCGACCATGGATTTCTCCCTTCGACGCTAACTCCACGCTGAATTTTTATTTCCGTTGACATCGCGCTTACTCGCAATCGCAGTATAGCCAGGGCGTGTGTTCACTCTCGATGTGTACGACCGTACGATCGCGACACACTGTATAACGACGGAGGAAGTCGAGTAGATACGAAACGTGCCGATCGGACGGATTTGTAACACCGAGTGTAACTGAGCCTCTCATTCTTCATATATGTCTACACGATTATAAATAAATACATTTTTTTCGGATTTTTAAAAAATATTTTTAATAATACATATATTAGTTTATTTAATATATTAATATATATGATATATTTTATTTTATATATTTAATATATTAATAATAAATACAAATATATATGTATAATTAAACATAAATTATTAAATTATGTAGAAATAAATAAATATATACATATATATATATGTATGTATGTGTGTTTATTTATTTATTTGTAACAGGGTGTTGATAAACGTAATTTCGAGAAGGAAACCAAAAACAAATACACGAAGGAACAAAACAAAATTATAGATACATGAATTTTAATTAATTTGACCTTCACATATGGTTATATATAATGTAAATAATTTAATCTGTTATGGGAAATAAAATTTTATATATCTATGCCGTAAGTATGATCAATATAGGTTCACTTTTGAATTCAATTATTGTTAGAAAAGTCGTTGATCTGAAAAATAATAATGCAAGGTACGAATATTGTTAGATAGTAACGTACTTTTCAAAAGTCTTGACAGAGGTTTGACAATTGACAAAAATACAAAATTTATCTTTGGGTATGCTATCACTGCTGCTGGAAAATAAAATAAGAAAATACGAGCTGAAAAATCGAATAAAAAATCAAAGATATAAAACTGAATAACAAAAAACAAGCTGTCAATTCAGCAAAAAAGATTAACTGATTAAGACCAGCTGAAAAAAAAACCTAAAATAAAAACCAGAAAAATAAAACGAATAATTTCGTTTTTCGCCAACGTCTGTCTGACCAAGCACACGATCATTCTACTCGCAGGCCTATACTATCCCCTCAAAATTGTTTCGCTACTTATCGTCAGCAAGGTTTGGAATCAGCCAAAAATCGCTTCTTATTTCCTTCCTGATATTCAACCTGACGAAAACCCTCAGTGGTAAAATAAATTTTTAACCCCGATTTTTTCAACCCCTTTTCGGAGTTGGTCAGGGGCAGGGGGGGGGGGTTTAATCAGATATCGTTTGCACACTTGAAACTCGAAAGCATTTTTAAATTTGGAAAAAATATCGAAAAGTGTGGATTCGGGATATTGAGATGACAGGGCAAGCAGCAGCAGGGTGCAACGCTGCACACACAACCCTCTCGAGGGCACACGGGGCGCAGCTGAGCTCGACCGGGCGCGACCCACAGCCCTACATTCGCGGTCTGCGGCGCGACCTAACCTCAACACACACCCACTTTTCCTCGGTTCTCCTTCCTATCCCGCGACCCCCCCTCGCTTCGTCTCACCCCTTGACTCGATCCAATCCTCGACTTCTTCGTTTCTCCACCGCGCTCTGTAACGACGGTGAGCGAAGTCAGCCATACGCCCTTCGGTGCGAGTGCGACCGTTTATAATCGTGCACGGGACTTAACGCGGTTGAAAATTGCTTTTTCCACGTTTCCTTCCCCATCCCCCGAAAAAACATAGTGTTTTTCCTTTTTTTTTCGATTTTTTACGTTTTTTTTTTCGTAATTTTTTTTTTCGTGACAGGAAATGTCGAAAAAGGTGCTGCGTCAATCACTGTGATCGAATAGACCGTAGTGGTAGTGGTGTGTTGGTCGTCGTTGCGGAATTTAATGTAATCGCAGGATCGTTGTCGTTGCTTCCGAATTGCCCGATTCACTATTATCAAGGATCACCCCTCTTTGACTGTCTCAGTCAAATACCTCGTGTCCGAATAGTTCTTAATTGTTTTTATTTAATTTTATTGCATTAATAAATGAATTAATTTAATTTAATTAATTAATTAATTTAATTAAGGAAGTCAATTAATTTAATTCAATTAATTCGAGTTTTTGTCAATTTGATGCCTGTGACTGTCTCAGCCAAATACCTCGTGTCCGAATAGTGCTTAATCGATGTTATTCTATTTAATTGAATACATAAATAAATTTATTTATTTCGATTAATTAATTAATTGGATGGATGGAGTTAATTATTTTAATTTAATTAATTCAAGTTTTTGTCAATTTAATGCCTGTGGGCTTATGTGTGTTTATGAAATTCTCGAGAGGATAGAATAGAGAATGTTTGGGTTTGATGCATTCTTTTTTTGTTAAATTCAGGAAACATCGTATTTTGGGTTTCGGTTGAATATTTTGAATTTTGAGTTTCGGAGCTTTTGAGGGCTTTGATCATGAGTTTAGTATGGAACTCTGTTTGGGTTAGGTTTTTTTTTAAGAATTATTAAAATTTCTGGGTCAGGCTGAGAATTAAATTTTATATATATCAGCCCTAAAGCAAATCAAAGTTTAAGGGGTTGGAAATAATTTCATCGAAATTTCCAGTTCTTGATGTAATCAGTATAGAGTCTGGATAAAATCGAGATGAAAATGTACATGAGATCGAACGTTCTTAACTTGATGATTCTGAATGTTTATTTCGTTATTGCATTCTTTCGATCTTATTTGAGTTTGTTTGGGTACGTCGACGTCGAGTATTCGGGCGTTTCATCGAAAACGTACATCGACTCGCTTTCAAAGTTTCTGTAAAGTTTGTCTCATTCTTGTCGAAACCCTGGGGTTCATTTGAGTTTGTTTGGAGATACCGAAGTCGAGACATCAAACGGTTTTTAAAAACAACGCGGTTTTTAAGGAATTTGAAGATTCTGGAAGTTCATTGAATGTTAACTAAACTGCGGCGATAGCGACTGAATTTTTTTGACAATTAACGATGTTCACGAGCCTAGATCGTGTCGCACTTGTTTTTGCTTCCAAATAGCTTGTTCAATAATAAATGAGAACTTAGAAATGTTAATTGTCCATTTTTAATAACAATTGAAGTAAAATTCTATAATATCGGCGTGTGCTTGGAGTTTTGTTTGGGTTTGTTTTGAGTTTTGTCAGTGGCTATACATCTCTTTCGATTGACCATGATTTTTTTTTCAATTTTTAAATTAAATTATTAAGTTTAGATCGTCTTCTTATTATAAATAATTACCCAAACAAACTCCATTTATATTGGGGTTTTTAATGATTTATAATTAATTCATCGTTAAAATAAGTCTTTCCCTATTTTATAAATTAGAAAATTAGCCTAAGCCTGACCCTGGATCAGAAATTCAAAGAACCCTATACTTGACCTTCATTACTCTTTATCTTATCTGAAACTTGAGCTAAGCTTAATCTTAAATGTGAAACTGAAACTAGCCCAATCTTGATCCTAAACTAAAATTGAAACCTAGCCCAAGCTCGATCCTAAATCTTCATTATGTAACATTTCCAGAATTTTCGGCGGTTCAAACAGACATCTTTAAATTGCTAAATTATTTAGTGAAAAATGCCATAAGAATTTATATACTATTATTCGATCAAAAACAATAATTCCTGAATTTTTTAAAAAGTTTATGCGGTTTTTCAATATCCATCCAGTAATGTTTAAAAATGCAATTGCGAAAGTAGAATTAAAACGCCGAAGTTACGGCTATTTTTTTCCCAATTTTCACTCGATTTCGAACGACCAAGTATGTGATCGTTCATTATTTCGTCATAGGCAGGGAATCAGGTGTGTTTCATTTTGTCTCGATGTATACATCAAAAAGGGTTCTCGTCTTGCTCGCGTTTATTTTTCCCCAACGTTAAAAGGGCCTAAATTCGAAACCTTCATAATTGCCATTAATGGACTGTCCCAGCTTCGATTAAAGGCACTCAAGTTCTGCATAAAGGCCTCAAAGGTCTCTGTTATGATTGTGGTCATTGGCCTATTATTTTTTTTTTATCAAAACGTCATCCATGAGCTGTTCGAAAATTTTAACCTAAAAACATGACAGAGTCCCTTTGGGACCAAGAACGAATAACGCCCTTAATAATATTAATTTATCTTCTAAATACAATTGAACCCAAACAAACCCAAGCAAAAGGGGCCTAATAATGTTCGTTTGTTCGGGTTTGTTTGGATTAATAATATTCGTTTGTTTGTTTTTGTTTGGATTAATAACATTCGTTTTTTTGTAATTGTTTGGGTTAATAATATTCATTTGTTTGGGTTTGTTTGGGTTAATAACATTGGTTGTTTGGGTTTGTTTGAGTTAATAACATTCGTTTTTTGTGTTTGTTTGGGTTAATAACATTCATTTGTTTGGGTTTGTTTGTGTTAATAACATTCGTTTGTTTGGGTTAATAACATTAGTTTGTTTGGGTTAATAACATTAGTTTGTTTGGGTTAATAACATTAGTTTGTTTGGGTTAATAACATTAGTTTGTTGTTAACAACATTCGTTTGTTTGGGTTAATAGCATCCGTTCATAGTATACAAACGAACATTATCATACTATGCTTTATTATTAATAATATTCGTTCATTTTCTCCACACTAATATTATTAAGTGTGCTATCGATCGATAAATTTACATTCCTCATTCAACTGAAACTTTCTTGCACCGTTCAACGGCTTCCCGATCAAACGTACTTGGTTTCCATTCGGCTGTGCGATCCGAAAAATATACGTACGTTGTAACAACGTAACGGAGGATGCGGGGACAAAGAATAAGGGAATAATAGGAAAATCGCGCTAGGAGCCTCCCGTACACGCGAGTTTGCGAAACGTGTATCTATAGTGAACCGAGCACGTGTCGTTCGTCAATCTAGGGAGAGCGAGAGAGAAAGAGAGAGAAAGGGCGAAATCCACGAGGTCCTCGCAAAATTGCTCAACACAGGGTTTAATTGAATTTCACTCTGTGAGGGATAAATTGGAGGATGGGTGGCTGGAAGAGAAGGGTGGGGTGGTCGGGTGGGGTTAATCGAGAACCATGATACTCATCTGTTCGGAGTGCAAGCGGAAAATTGAAATTGCATTTACTGACGTTGTACGTCGAGCTGCGCTCGACTTGGGCTCGTGCGAGGTTTGTTCAAAAAATAAGGTGACTTTGAAATTTTTCTTCGAAATATATTTGTATATTCGTCTGAGGAGTATTACTTTGCAGGGGACCCAAATAGAATATCTATTTGGGTTTGAATATTTATTTCTAACAAAACCCAAATATAATATCTATTAACCATATCTATGTCAGATTTGATACATGATTTGAATATTTGTGACAGCGCTTTGTCCAATCCTCGAAACACTTCTGATACGCCCTTTTTGGTATGGCCTCGAGCTCTCCCAGTGATCCTGTCTTCATCTCCTCAATCGTAGCAAATCTCCCTCCTTTAAGGCCAGCAATCCCTTTAGAAGCCCGAAAAGAAGGTATTTTTTCGAGAATTTTTTTAAAGGGGATAAAATTATCTAATCATTTTTAAATTTTAACATAATGTTATTGAAGTATTCAAGATGAGAAACCATTTTTTTTGTTGCGATCATACACAAAATGGCGGCGTTATTAAGGGTCTTTGGACGCCTCTTTTCCTCGACATTAAAAAGTGCTGCAGTTGTCACTCTTTTGCTGTTGATCTGAAAAAGATTTAACGAGTGTTATTCGTTTACTGACATATTAATGGGAAGGATGTACCTGAAAAAATGATGACAAAGTGCAAAATTGAACATTTGGGAGCCCTTTTATTAGAATAATAAAAGGTCGAATTTTCGACCTTTTTTCGACATACTTGACCCCTAAAAAGGTCACACTATCTTTCAAAATCCAGGTATATCCTTCCGATAATATTACTGAGTGTGATCTCCCAAAATTTTATCGAAATCGGTCGATAACTTTTGGAGCTACAACACGAGCAGTTTTTTAAAAAGGTAGTTTCGAGATAATCGCGTTTAAAGTTTCTGTCTGTCGCTCTGTCGTTCCGCTCTACACTATGTGCGATAACTCCGCAAATATTCATTATTTCGTGTTTTCCTTTGGACAGAATATTCTTTGGGTATTATACTTTCGAAATATGTAAAAAAATCGATTTTGTGTATATTCTAAAGGGATTGCTGGCCTTAATGGCTCTTTTCAGTTTTGGGAAGAGAAATAACGTCGCAGGGGGCCAAGTCCGATAAATATGGTGGCTGAGGCATGATAACGGTGTTGTTTTTTTCGATAGCAAAAAAATCACCAAGCTCACCAAACCACGTCTGACCTTTGTATCTATAAAAAACAAACTAATCATACAAACTGGCTGATAACGTCGACGTATGTTGGGGACACGTGTACTAAACTACAAAAAAAAAAAATTCGAAATCGAACGTATTTAGGCCGCGAAATTTGAAAAGTCACCTTATTTTTTGAACAAACCTCGTGGGCAAAAGGACCTTCTGGAAGGAGTTATTTCTTTTTTTCCATTACGTTCGTACTTTTTCAGGATACGGGCTAAGTTAGCGTACCACGAGCGATTTATTTTTCAATTACTATTTCTTTCAAAACAAGAATATCACGAATCTGATAAAATCATCAGATTGAGAAAATGTCCGATCGATTACGAAAAAAATCATGTTTTTATTTGTGAATTCTTATTCTTATAGTCCGTACTTTGAGAGTTAAATGCTTTTGCTAGAAGTAGAATTTTTTAAATATGAATTTAAGCGATCGTCTTAAATGTCTTATGAAACATCTTAAACATCGTCTTATGAATTTTGATGATCGTCTTAAATCAATTGTTTATTAACTTCTGACCACCTGGTAGGATTTTTGGTAGTGTTCGATCAGTCATTCGCTTTCGTTGAATCCTAACTTTTGTGACGATAACAAAGTATACAGACTAAGTACGAAAATGAAAAAAAAAAAAGATTTCTTTTCGAGTGAAAGTAGATAGGTATATTCATGTTAGATTTCTATTTTAGACGTTGTTTTGTGTGCCACCCTATAGATTTCTGCGCGACGAAAAAAAATGTTGCGCACCGTTCGTATAAAAAGTTCAAATATCCTAAAACCAAAATTTTCTTATACCTACACATTGAAAGAGTGATGACAAAAAAAGAGCAATAAAATCAAAGACGAAAGCACACCATAATATCCATACCTCTTCACGATCGTCCCTTTCTTTCAGCCCGGGAAATTCCCATTGGTAAAGAATCGCGATCCGGTTGGTGATTAGATCGAAGAAAATCGAGTGATCGAAAAACGGAAGATTGACGGATAAAGATTGTGAGGTACGGTTGAGTGAGACGTATCTGCAGAAGACTCGAAATCCGGGGGTTGTACGGGTAGAGGTTCGTTCATAATCGAGGGGAGCGTTTTCGAGGTGGTGTCCAGGAGGGGTAGCCTGCGGCACAATCGAAAGGATTACTCGCGCAGCCACGAGCGCAACAGTGCTGAAGAAGAGGAAGAGGAGGAGGGGGAGGAAGAAGAAGAAGAAGAAGAAGAAGAAGAAGAAGAAGAAGAGGAAGAGAACAGAGTTGAAAAAAGTGTCGAAGTAGTGGAAGACGACCGTTACAGTTATTACAGAGACAGTACAGGTGAAAGTTTCGAAAAACGAGAATTGCGCGATCCGGTAGTGAGACAATCGAGATCGTTGGGTCCGGTATATCGGGAGGGTGTAGCCGTGAGAGTTCCGCCGACGGGTGGCGTCGGTGGTTACTGTGATGTGGTGGAGTCCCCCGGTGGGCCGCGGTTGCATCATCAGGATCACCGCTATCAGGAGCACCAGCATCATAATCCGCATCGGGAGCAACATCATTCGCAAGGAGAAGGAGGTGGCGGCGGAGGAGGGGGGGGAGGAGGAGGAGGAAGCGGAAGTGTTCTGGTCGGTGCATCATCGTCGTCGGCGTCTTCGGCCCGTCGAGTCGTCGTGAGAGCCCCCGGTATCGGCGCAACGGCCCGCGGCGGTCTGGCCGGTGGTCCCGAGGAGGAGGACGACGGCGTAGGATGGTGTGACCTCCGGCGTCATCCTCCTCCCCCTCGACGTGGAGGTGGGGGCGGTGGTGGTGGTGGTGGTGGGGGCGGTGGTGGACCCGGGGGTGGCTACGGCACCGAGCGTCTTCTCCTCGACTCCGAGGACGAGGAGGAATCACCCGGTATGTCGTGGCAACAGCAACAATCGAGATCTATCGGAGGCTCAGCCAACGTTCGAGGCGGCTCCTTGTCCTCCGCCGTTCATCCTCAGTATTCACGGGACGAACGGGATCGCGACTTGAGGCTCGTCGAGACCGGACGAGAACCCGTTTCGTCTCGCGAATTACGGGAGTCACGTGACCTACGGGAATCTCGGGGTGATCATCGCGACATCCGGGATTCCAGGGAGAATTATCCCAGCGCATCCAGACGTGGTGATTATCGCGACAGACCTGATAGACCCGATCGCGAACAGGACTATGACGATTACGATCCACCACCCGCGTCGCGATCCAATCTCACAGGCAACGCGTGCACCGCCCTCACCAACAATCCGGTAAGTCGCACGTTTTCCATGCTCTGGTTGGGTTCGTGTTTTACGGTTTTTAAGAGGGTAGAGTGTAAACGAACTTTGTGGCAACTCAACTTGACGCAAAATTTTATTCAATCAACGGGCTTGGATTATACACGTTGCTTCTATTGGGTTAATTAACTTGGGTTATTTCGATTATGCTATTTCTATTTGGTTGTTTCTATTGGGGTACTTCTATTTGGTTGTTTCTATTGGGGTACTTCTATTGGGTTGTTTCTATTGGGTTAATTGTATTGGGTTGCTTCTATTATACTACGTCTATTGGGTTGTTTCTATTGTGATACTTCTATTTGGTTGTTTCTGTTGGGCTACTTCTATTTGGTTGTTTCTATTGGGCTACTTCTATTGGGTTGTTTCTGTTGGGTTAATTGTATTGGGTTGCTTCTATTATACTACTTTTATTGGGTTGCTTCTATTATACTACTTCTATTATACTACTATTGGGTTGTTTCTATTGGGCTACTTCTATTTGGTTGTTTCTATCGGGGTACTTCTATTAGGTTGTTTCTATTGGGATACTTCTATTTGGTTGTTTCTGTTGGGCTACTTCTATTGGGTTGTTTTTATTGGATTACTTCTATTCACACCAGTGGATATATCGATGCCAATCGAAATTACTTTCTTGCCAACCCAATAACAACCCGTTCACAGGAGTCCGAAAAATTTAAAGTTGTACTCGCTACTTCGATCCGACGCATCAAACGTTAACCCATAACTGAGATTATTGTTGAAACACTCAACGCGTGTAAACGCGAACCGCTTTCAGGTTTCAAAAGTCTTTAAAACTATTTACTTATACCCATATCGCAGTAGCAAAAAAAAATACATTCCAGAGCGCGATATAAAACGCGTACAGAGAATCCAAAAATGACACCCGAGAAAATATATAGGATATGACTAAAAGAAACTAGGATGTATTATCACCAGCCATCTTCTTGTCAAATTGGTTCACCACTCGGAATCATTCGAATCCGTTGGTTTCGTTCTTCTTGAATTTTTCCACTCGATATTTGCGGAAGTTATTTCAGGCAGCTGGAATTTGCGTATCCTGCAATCAACGAGGCAGTCCGAGGATATCTTTGAATCGGGCTGATTCATTTGGCGCGATCCAAGAACGTCACCAGAAATTATAAAGTACACGAGCGTCGCGGACGTTTCTGTGCAACCGTTGGATGCACGGATGACGAAATTGGAGCCCCGCGATTGCGGACCTGTCTCCAACACACCCCTATTTCTCGCGCGTCATCCATTCAATCGAACAATATATTATTTTCAATTCACCAGGTTGGAGGGGCGGAGGGGGGGGGGCAGAAATGGCAAATTGGAATCGAAACGAAGTTGCCTATCAATATTAAGGCAGGAAGACCATTTACAACCTCGAAAGTGATGGGTTTTTTTAATGATTTTTTTTTCATGCATGGAACACACATAGAAATTTGGATCTTTGAATATGTTTTGTTCCATATTTTTATTGTTTGAAAAAAAAGGTAATTATGCAGTTTGAAGACTTTTTCGAAAAACAACGGAAACATTTTTTTTTTACCTCGAGTTATTTTCATTGGTCACGACCATTGATATTTTATCGGGGGGAGGCTGACTTTTCTCAATAATACCATAAGTTATGGGGTTTTGATGTTTCCGTAAACAGGTAAGATGAATTTTCTGATAAACAATCGAATTTCTTTATGAGTTGCTTTCATTGGTGACCACTATCAATATTTCGTAGGGGAAGGCTGAATTTTTGCATTGATACCATAGGTTACGGGGTTTTTGTGGACTTTTCTGAGAAATAATGGACATTGATTTTTACCATGATCTATCTATTAATCTATTTCGATTGTTCTTCTTCTTTCATCGCTGCGATGACTGAAAATCGCGTGGAATCGATCACGATGGTCTGGATATTGACGCTTGAAGAAAAATTCGGCACTATATCTGTTCATATGATATTCGCGACGACCATATCGTGGGTTTGTTTGGGTTTGTTTGGGTTAAGTTAAGAGTTTCTGATTAAATTGACCCTTTAAGAGTTTAAATATACAGAGAAATATTTTTAAATGTCGTATTTTCTTATATATTTACGGAAACTTTAAAACCCCATAACTGATGGTATTAATGGAAAAATTCAGCCTCCCCCGACGAAATATCGATAGTGGCGACCAATGAAAGCAACTCATGACAAAAAAAAAATTCGATTGTTTTTCGGAAAAATCCTCAAACTGCATAATTACCGAAAAAAATATATACACTTTTTTGTGCAAATTGCCCAGTGTCTACATTAATGTTTAGAAGAAGATTTGAAAAAAATTGCCGCACTGCTGGAGTCCTTCCTCACGCTGTAAATATCGGGAGAAAAAAAATGAAATATGATTCTTAAAAGCAAGACCCAAACGCTGTTGGTGAACCAGGATGCTTTTTAAATATGTGCCAAACTCAGCAAATGGCAGTTTAATGAAGTGAATTTTGTAATTTTTCATGAAATTTTGGCTACATTTATAGGCAAAATTAGGTTTTATTTTTGGAATAAATAATAATATTGAAAATTACCAATAAACTGCTGATGTAACGAAGATGTGCAAAAAAAATTTATCGAAATCGATTGGAATAGTTTCGGCGTAATCAACTCCAACAGTTGGAAAAAACATGATTTTAATAAAAACGCGGCCAAAGTTGCATAGCTCTGTTTACTCGTGCCGGATGCTTTTGGCGTTTTTTTTGCGATAATTCCAACAATTTTTGGAATAAAGCTGTAAAAATTGGACACAATATTTTTGAGAAATTGAACTATCAATTAGTGAAAAAAATCGGTTTTTTTTTCAAATTTGCAAATCGTTTTTCTGCCTTAACGGAAACACCATCGAGATTACAGCGAGTATAAACCCGCCATCTTCTACCAAGTATTCCGTCATCATTATTGTCGTATGCAAAAATCCGGATATAGAGCGTGACGAGGAGGCGCGAGGCGATGGATGTTAAGGATCGATTGTAGGGGTAGGTCCTCGCTGTGATTCTACCTTGTGGCCTTCCTTCTCACTGGGCCACGTTTTTTTTTTCCCTCGAATCTTCGCTTGAAACGTCTCTCTCTCCTTTTCTCTCTTTCTCTTTCGTTGCCCTCCGTTATCTCGCTCTTTTCCACGTTTATCATATTTTCGTGCTTGACAACTGGCCAAAAGCAGAACGCTCGATTTCCACGATGGAAAAAAGTTATTTCAAGAGCTGCCCCTTCGAGTTCGCGTTCATCAGAAATTGGGCGAGATGAGGGGAGATAGCTCGAGTGGAAAGGTAGAAAGAGAGATAGAGAGACGAGAGTATGCTGGTAATTCAACATTGCACAAGGCAGCTTCAGCTTCATCCTTTTTTCATCATTGTTCCTCAGCCCACTTCTACCTTTCTCTTCCTCCTTCGTTTTTCTCGGTCTTTCTCTCGCCAGTCATTTTAGCGAACATGCCAACCTTCTCTGAAGAAATTGAGGCTCACGAACATCCGGAAGAGTCGTTTGGTGTTATGTAGGAATAAGTCTGGAAGGGGTACGGCTTCCTCGCATTAAGCGAAGCGAGTCGGTGTGATCAAAGCGAGCACGAGCCACCCTCTCACTCGTACCAATCCAAACCCTCGCTTTTGCGACCCGGAGATGCATCGCTGTGAGCGTGACAGCCACTGCTCTACCCTCAAGTGTATTCATCCGAGAGTCTGGAAAAACCGCGACGGGAGAGTACACGTGTACAACCGGAGAGTTAAAAAGGGAGGAAGAGAGAGGCTTCTTCGTTTAGAGTTTCTCTGCATCTTTCATAAGCACCGCGAAACGAGGATGCCATTGCGCAAACACTGTTACGGAAGTCTCATTTGGAGCTGCATTCAAAAAGCAAGATTTTCTCTTACCCCTTTACGTTTTTTTTTTCTCGTTCAAATTCACCTCGTCGTCATCCGTTCTCCACGCCAATGCCAAAACTCACTATCAACCGACCATTCCGAGCTATCCCTTTATCAACGTTTCTCCACTTGCCTTGAGGTTCCATCAGGCAATCCTCCTCAACGGAAGTGCCTTCTTCCAATCGTCAACGAACGAAAGCACCGATACAAAACTGAAAGAAATTCATCGAGACGTTCTCCCGTCATTCTCGATTTGCAAAAACAGCAAATCAATTTTTGTCACATCTCAAAACTTTTGCTCCTGTTGGACGAATCACGTAGGAAATGTCAGAGTTACGAGGTTCGAGGGATATATGAAAATTGAAGGTTACGGGAGTTTCTGGAGGTTTGAGTACCTATATTTGAGTAGGCAGCTGATGTTCACCCGGATCGATACTTGGATTGGTGACCGCTCGGAACGTTGTGCGCCGACGTGGTGTCACTCTATCGATATGGACACTACCGGAAGTCACTGAAAATACAGCCAGTCTCGCTGTGTTGATCAGTTTTCCTGACCCCTCGTGTAAAAAGAAAGGGACTTTTCGTTCGGATGGTAAAAGACATATTGGACATCGAAAATTTAACAATCACCGTCCATTTTTTTCAATCTTTCTCTCATCATCTGTCATTTAAAGAAAAAACGAAATACGTAGGTTGGAAAAAGGCTTAAAGGAGAATTGAGTGGAAAAATTTTCGGTGTCAAGGATTTAACGTTCGATTCAACCATATTATGATATGATCGATTTATAGAATTTATTTGGTTGGGGAATAAGTTCGTAGGATTTTTATATTTTCTTTTGTTTTACAACGATTTTTTTGCTGTTTGACCAAGTGTCAATATTCATTCGATAGAACCCTTTCTGCTCGACTAAACTGTGTTAATCGTCTTTTTGAGTGATGACATTTTTTTTATTACTTTTGAGGCTTAGAAGTGAAATATTAAAAGGGACATTTTCCACTTCGCTCTTCTTCGCTTTTCAGCGAGGCCAAAAAGCTGCTGAAGCAGCCCGGAACATTTACAACGTTGAAAATGTTGACAAAAAGCAGGTTTCGAAAATGTTTATTTCTACCTCCTGGATATTCCATATAAGCATCAAAAGTAATAAAAAATTAAATTACTCAAAAAGACGATTAGCATACTTTCGTAGAGCAGAAAGAGTTCTATCGAATGAATATTACATACTTTGTCAAAGAGAAAAAAAATCGTTGTAAAACAAATGAAAATATAAAAACGCTGTGAACTTATTCCCCAACCTAATATAAATTACGTTACGAAATATAAAAAATCGGAAAGATTCATTCTAACGATTAATCAGCAATTATCAGAAAACTCAGTATATACATATAGAGTTCGTTTAGGTTACTGATAATATTACTGATAACAAGATGCTCTGAACGTATTAATAGAATTTAAATATTGATACATATTTTCATCGATAAATTTTTAAAAATTTATTATTCAAAGTGAAAAATAAACATTTTACAGTTAAAATTAGCAATTCAATGATCCCAACGCTCAACATCTATGAACTATAAATTCCCAACCTACGAGATACCATTTTTTCTAATTTTTGCCCAAGGGTTCCAGCACTCGAACGAAGTGAGCTCTAGAGGAAAGTAACCAAATATGGAATACCATTTTGTTTTTGTGTTATAAAAAAAAAAAGATAATGTAAATAAAAAACTTCTCTTCTTATTTATTTATCAGCCATTTAGTAGTGCTTAAGTTATCGATAGTTTTGTTTTACATATATTAATATAAAATATAAAATTTTCCCAAAAACAAAATCAACGTAAAGGAACCTAATTATGGAATAGGTACCCAAATATGGAATAGTATAAAACTTTGTATAATAAAC
>JAPYZJ010005802.1:0-13235 GCA_030522765.1 Ophioninae sp. B BG-2022a
CCAGTAAGACCCGAAACAATAATAATTTAAAAACCCTCTAGCTAAACCCAAACAAACCCAAACGTCCTCCAGTAAGACCCAAAACAATAATAATCGAAAAGCCCTCTAGCTAAACCCAAACAAACCCAAACGTCCTCCAGTAAGACCCAAAACAATAATAATCTAAAGGCCCTCTAGCCAAACCCAAACAAACGGAAATGAACGTCCACGGAAACGCTGCCTAGTTCAATGAGTAATGCTTTCAAATATTAGAGCAAAATTTTTAATAATACGAACGCGATTGAGCAGCCGGTCACTCCCACGTGGAAGGTCAATAATTAAGTTCAACGGAAATTAGAGTACGACCTACAGACATCAAGAAACGGACAATTAATTGGTAGGCAAGTGTGTTAACGCCGCTCGGACTACCGGTGACGAATAGAAAGCATTAATACAATACGTCCTGACAACACGCTCCCAACGAATTACCAGACCAAAATAATCTTTCAATCGACCACGTCTGGTAAACAGTTCAATCGAAATAAATTTCGATCGAGGGGTCAGGCAACTTAAAATTCTTTGAAATATCGATTCCAACCCAAACAAACCCAAACAAAACGGTTGAACCGCTGGTCATCCTTTAAACAATAAATTTTTAACATTTTCGTGAAATTATGTTTTTTTTTTTTCATAACGGTACCCTTGAGTTTTTTCGAAATAAAAAATAAATTTCGAAATAAATAAAAACACATGCTAATAATTTAGCATGTGTTTTTGTGAGTTGACATTTCGTTGAATTAGTTATTAACAATAATTATCCTATTTTGCCTCGAGGGATCGAAAATAAATTAAGCATTTTTTTATTGACGTAGGCACGTCAACAAAAAAAAAACTTTAAGTCTTGTACAATTATTAATCTATCGTATTATTTAAAAAATACACGCTTTTTTAATACTTTACGAACAAATTGATTATTGTTATTCGAATTTATTTTTGCACTCGATAAAATTCATTCGAATCGAATTTTACGAAATTTAAGTTATATTTTCGTAGTTCTGAATAAAATTTCTTCACTATTATTACTAATATTATATTTATGTAATCAAATGAAAATAATAATAATAATTCATTATTATTGAGTGTAATAATAATGAATAATTCTTTGTGGAAAAAATCGATTTTTATAAATATTTATTTTTATCAAATTTTATTTAAATTTAATTTTATCATATTTTATTTAAATTTATTTTTATCAAATTTTATTAAAATTTTTTTTCATCGAATGTCTAGTGGTAACTTAACCTAAACAAACCCAAACAAGAGATAATCGAAAACCATTGATAATCGAAGTGTCCAAGGGTTTAACGTTCTCGTCATAAAGGCTATTCGACGATCGATCGTACATCGTATCTTGGAATCGATCAATCGTAACTTATTATTACAAATTTATCGTTCAAGGCCGGTCGAATAACGATGGTCAAGCTTTTACGTCATCGCTCATTGGACATTAAGTGCGAACAGCTGTCAGGAGAAATAAGTAGAGCGTACAAACTGGATCACAAATGTCAATCAGATGTTGGAAAAAATAAACGAAAAAAAAAAAAAAAAGAAAAGAGAAATACGTGTAGATCTTCGTACGATTTGGACACCATTGTATAAAAGTTATGTAACGTTATTGTCTCTGATAAATAAATAAATTGTTATTGATTTGAGTTCGTTTGGGTTTGTTTGGGTTCGTTTGCGTCCATTTGAGTTTGTTTGGGTTTGTTTGTGTCCATTCGAGTTCGTTTGGGTTTGTTTGAGCCCACGTGAGTTTGTTTGGGTTCGTTTGGGTCCATTCGAGTTTGTTTGGGTTTGTTTGTGTCCATTCGAGTTCGTTTGGGTTTGTTTGAGTCCACATGAGTTTGTTTGGGTTCGTTTGGGTCCATTCGAGTCTGTTTGGGTTCGTTTTCGTCCATTCGAGTTTGTTTGGGTTTGTTTGTGTCCATTCGAGTTTGTTTGGGTTCGTTTTGGTACATTTGGGTTCGTTTTCGTCCATTCGAGTTTGTTTGGGTTTGTTTTCGTCCATTCGAGTTTGTTTGGGTTCGTTTTGGTACATTCGAGTTTGTTTGGGTTCGTTTTCGTCCATTCGAGTTTGTTTGGGTTCGTTTGGGTCCATTCGCGTCCGTTTGGGTTCGTTTTCGTCCATTCGAGTTTGTTTGGGTTTTTTTGTGTCCATTCGAGTTTGTTTGGGTTCGTTCGGGTCCATTCGAGTCTGTTTGGGTTTGTTTGTGTCCATTCGAGTTTGTTTGGGTTCGTTCGGGTCCTTTTCGTCCATTCGAGTTTGTTTGGGTTTGTTTGTGTCCATTCGAGTTTGTTTGGGTTCGTTTTGGTACATTCGAGTCTGTTTGGGTTCGTTTGTGTCCATTCGAGTTCGTTTGGGTTTGTTTGAGTCCACATGAGTTTGTTTGGGTTCGTTTGGGTCCATTCGAGTCTGTTTGGGTTCGTTTGTGTCCATTCGAGTTCGTTTGGGTTTGTTTGGGCTTGTTTGTTTGGGTTTGTTTGGGTTCGTTTGGGTCCATCCGAGTCTGTTTGGGTTCGTTTTCATCCATTCTCCTTTGTTCGGATTGATTATCATCAAGGATTTCTATAATTTCGTACAGCTCGCAATCAAAGTTTCGCTTCTGGCTAAAATGCTTCTTCAATACATCACACGTCAGAGCAAACGTAGAAACGACCGTATGGCAGCGTCGTTACGCAATGCCAACGGCGACAACGAACGCTCCACCTTAAACGCTAAAAAAAAGAAAAAAAATTGAAAAATCGAAAAAAAAAATTACGAAAAACGTTGCCTTATCGATAAGAGGTTGCACGGTGAAACGGATATCGTGGGAGGCGATTGTTTCAGGGACGAAACGAAAAGACCCATCGAACACGTATCATCGAACACGAGGAAAGTCTCATCCATGATATATTTTTCACTCTCCCGTCTCGCGCCGTGAAGAATAGTTCTCTCGAGTAAAGAACCGGGACGTGTTTACCGCATGCGTGACGGCGTTATAATTAACATACGTGACTCCACGAGGTAGAGAAAACGCGCCGACAACGATCGTCAGGGACACGCCCGACGATCGTTTTCTTCGGACACGAGCGACCACGTGGAACACGGAATTTATCCCATCGATCGAAAAAGATAAATACAGGCCGTCCACTAATCAATAAATCACCTTCAAATTTATTTAAATATATTTTATTCCCTTAAAAAAAAAACAACGAAAAAAAAAATATCATACAGGAAAAAAACAACGAAAAAAAAAAATATCATACAGGAAAAAAAAACAACGAAAAAAAAATATCATACAGGAAAAAAAATAACGAAAAAAAAACATAAAAAATATATCAAATTTATGATTTTTGAAAAAGTCTAATTTTTTTTTACCTCATTTCACTTTCGTGAACACTACGATCAAAAATGAATCGATTCCTTTGGTTTTTTTGTTGTTTTATTCCCTCGTTTCTGATCGTCGAGTTTATAAAAGTGAAATGAGGAAAAAAAATAGACTCTAAAAAAAGTCATAACTTTGGTTATATATATCATAACTACTTATGATATATTTTGTTTCGTTTTTTTTTTTTTTTGAATTGCCATAAGTTATACTATGAGACATTTCAAGGTTATCCATTCGTTACCGGACACCCTGTAGATGAGGACGAGACCGAGAGAGAGGGATCGATAGATAGATAGTTATGTTTATTATGGTTTAGCGAAATATGAGGCAAAGTAGAAAGAATATCGAATTCTACAACCAAAATATTTAAATAAACAAAATATAAGAATCTTAACTAAAAATAATAACTAATAATAAAAGAACGAAAGGAAGAGATGATGATGATGATGATGATGATGATGATATAATTTATTATCCCCTAGGCTTAGACATTCGAGCAAAAAAAGAAGTAACAAAAATAACATAGAAACTTAAACGTAACTTAAAATTAATATACACAGAGAAAATAATAATAATTATAATGACAAAAATTAAAAACAATAATAATGATAATAATAGTAAAAAAATAATAAACGTAATAGCGGTAATAATAATAAAAAAAAAAAGAGAGAGATTAATTGATTGATTAGTTTAATATTCCCCAGAAAACTATTCGAGCAAAATAGAAAAATACAATATAGAAAAATATAGTAAATACGATACATAAAGCAAAATACAAAATAGAAAGAGAGAGAGAGAGATAGGTGTGTTTATTATGAGGCAAAACTATGAGGCAAAAATATAATATAATATTATGTAATAACAAAATATCGAAACAAAAAAAAATAAAAAATTTAACTATGCAACAACTAAATACAACTTTTTCTTACTCGTTGACCCTATACAATTTTATTCTAAATTATAATTTGTATAACTGCTTAAATTAAGAATAATAAAACTTAGAATAATCATAAAAACGATAATAATGATAAAAGTAACAATAATCGAAAAAAGAGAGATGCTGATGATGATGATATAATTTATTATGCCCTAGTCACGGACTTTTGGGCAAAAAAAGAGGTAACAAAAAAAATAACATAAAATCTTAATCGTAAATAAAAGCAATATAAACAAAGAAAATAATAATTTTTATAATAACGAAAACTAATAATAAGAATAATAATAATAAAAATAATAGAGAGAGGATGACGATGATGATATATTTTGTTATGCCTTGGTAAAAAACTTTCGGCCAATTAAAAAAAAAAAAAATTTTTTTTAGAAATATTGAACAATCGTAACTCGCGAAGAAGAAAGTTGGGCTCGTACGTGCGACCCACTTTTATCATTGTCGCTGATTTTCGTGATTTCCGGTTCGACGATGAATGCTTTACGCATCAACGAATCGTCGATTGAGAAAGAATAACGGAAAAAAGGTTTTCGTCCAACAAGCAACAATTACGAAGACGAATTTCACCGATAAGAAAGTGCTTGAAGAAACCTATGAAAAATAACTTTATTTATTTAGATTTTATTTTATTTATATCGATAATTAAAATGAAAAAAGTATTTCGTTTCGTCTCTTTTGGTAATTAATAGTAAACAAAATATTGTATTCGATTAATTCCGATAATTAAAATAAATATAATATTGCATTTTATTCACATTAATTATAACAGAAAATACAATATTTTTTGTTTTTCTTTATTTTGATACTAAAATAAAAAATAAAATAAAAATACTCGAACCAATTAAAATTGAAATAAAAAAAAATGTATTATTTGAATTCACTCAATTTTCACCAAATTGTCAATTGAATTAATTTCACTTTCGTTATTTACATAATTGAGTAAATATTTTGTTAAGCAGAATAACGCGATTTTAGTTACGACGACTTCCGGATTTTTCGTTCGGTTGGATTTTGAGTTCTTGATCACTGAAATATCGGTGCGCATGCGCACAAATATTCTTTCGGAAAATTCATATTTTTCGTTGCGTCATTTTTTCCTGTCTATCGAGAATATATTTTTTTTTATTTTTTATTTTTTTTCTTTTTTTTTCCTCATCTCTCCACCACCTACACTCTGGAAGGATCGTTGCGTAACGTGACGTCACTATTAGTCAGAGTGGTAAATGTACACGTGTTTAATGTGCACACGGTCGCAAAAGTTTCCGATCGCGTCCCGTTTTCCCACTAATCTCGATTGCACCGATGACGAGGCCTCGCGGAAGATAAACCAGATTGTACACACGAGGAACGAAAAAAATTTTTTTTTTTAATGACATTCTTCGAAAAATAGAGATTGTCGTGTCGCGATAATACCACAGTAAAAATAGAAGAAAAAAAAAGAAGAAGAGCTCTTCGAGGCCAGAACGAAAATGAACGTCTCAAAGACGAGGAAATTTCTTCCGAGAAACCCAAACAAACCCAAACAAAACCCAAACGAATTCTACGGCTGTAAAATATTTTTTTATTACCTCCGAAAAAAAATAAAATTTTTTAAATTTTTAAAAGGAACTGTAATTGATGAATAATACGGTTGAGAAAATAAAATAACTAAAAATTGATAAACAATATTTTACAGATTTTTTAAAAATATTTTAAGTCAATTATAATTGACTTAAAATTTTTTTTTTTTTTTTTTTTAAATTAAAAAAACAATTTTTTTTCGATCATTAATAATTATTAATGATCGAAAAAATGAAGGGGATTCGTTTAAAGATTTTTATAAATCTTTCTCTCTATATGTTAAATTTTATTTGTAAAAAAATTAAATAATTTTGACAAAAAAAATAAGAGGGGTAAAACGAAGTGGAAAAAATAAAAGAAGATACAACGAAATTTAATAAAATGGAAACGAAAAAATAATTTTCAAATAGAAATAAACGATAATAATTGAAAAAAAAAACATGTTTTGTTTCGTTAGAAAAAGAGAAATAAAAATATAAAAAGATACGATCAACGAAACGAAAAGGAATATGAAAGTCACGTGATCGAAAAAGGGGAACACGATAAAAAAAAAAATAAAAAATCGAAGAAAGATAAACAATTCGTACAAATCGTCTATCCAGTACAGGCGTTGTCGAGACGTTTCATTCGATGAATCACGATTCGTTACTCGACGATGATTTTCGAGAGGGAGTCTCCTCTAGATCGATAAAAAATGTTATCTCGCTACTATAAATAATTGAAAATAATTACCTTTAATTGCGCGAAGCAATCGAGGTCTTCGATTATCCGTTGCTCCTCATATTATTTTACGAAAAGAGAGACACACACACATATATACGAAACCCACGAAACGAGTACGAAAAACGTGCACGAAAATCCGTATAATTCGAAAAAGTCAAAAAAGTTTTCAAAAAATGTTCACTTCGTGGAGAAAAGAAAAACGAAATAAAAAATCGATCACTTCATAAACAAAAAAACGAAGAATTAAATATCTTTTATTCCTCTCGTTCGTTCCTCGAAAAAATTGCCAAAAAAATCGATCACTTAGTAGAAAAAAAAAAGATATATTTATTTTTTTCTGTTTTTGTTCGTTCCTCGAAAAAAAACGAAAAAAATTGCGAAAAAATTCAATCAATTCGTAAAAAACAAAAAATTAATATCTTTTTTGGTAATCTTCGTTTCTCAAAAAAAAAAACGAAAAAGTTGTCGAAAAAATCGATCACTTTTGAGAAAAAAAGAAATCGAGATCTTTCTTTTGCTGTTTTCCGTATCAAAAAATTAATCACTCAGTAAAAAAAATCCTTCCTTTTTTTCCGCCCCCCCGAAAAAAAAAAACGAAAAAAAACTGCGAAAAAAATCAATCAATTCGTAAGCAAAAAAATTAATATTTTTTTGGTGTTTTTCGTTTCTCGAAAAAAAAAAGAAAAAACGAAAAAGTTGTCGGAAAAATCGCTCACTGAGGAAAACAAAAAATGAAAAAATAAATCGATATTTCTTTTGCTGTTTTTCGTATCTTAAAAATAAGAAAAAAATAAAAGCTAGGAAATTCACTGTTTTTCACGAGTCACCGAAGGATATCTTGGCACGCTCGTGGATTCCTCGAGGGATTATTCAATCCCGTAAATGAGGAGGTGTTCAATGATTATTCGAATAATCTCGTGATCGAAAACGCGGGGGGGAATCCGGCGGCAAACTTGGCGGGTACGGGTTCGGGTAATCGCGCGTGCGAGCACAAACGAACTAAGCTCGCTGGTTCGTACAAGCCGGCTCGAGGCGCTATCGCCGAGACTCGTGTACCCGGCATATAGAAGATCCCACGCGTATCGTCAAACTAATCCTCGGCGACTCCCTACCACATTTGCGCCTTCGGATCGCGCATAGATAAGAAAACCATTCCCCAACGATAACTCTTCAATTTTTCTTTTTTTTTTTTCTTCATTTTTAATAATAATTTTTTTATTATTTTCAATAATAAAAAGAAATGAAAATAAATAATATTTCAGTAGTAAAACAAATAGTATGGCATTCAATTTATATAATTAAAATTAATTGTACAATTTAATTATGAATAATTATAAATATAAATACATTTTTTTAATTTTTACAAAATATTATTTTACATTTTGTTGAATATAATTGACGTTTTTTTTAAATTTATTAATAGATTATTATTTATTGCAATAAAGTATCATTTTTCACGCCTTCGAATCACGCACTGATAAGAAAACCATTCCCCAACGATAACTCTTCAATTTTTCTTAATTTTTGATAATAAATGTTTTTTTATTTTCAATAATAAAAAGAAATGAAAATAAATAATATCTCAATAGTAAAACAAATAGTATGGCATTTAGTTTATATAATTCAAATTAATTGTACAATAAAATTATAAAAAGTTATAAAAATAAATACATTTTTTAAATTTTTACAAAATATTATTTTATATTTCGTTAAATCGAATTTACGTATTAAAAATTTATTAATATATTATTATTATTGATTGCTATAAAGTATCATTTTTCGCGCCTTCGGATTACGCACTGATAAGAAAACCATTCCCCAATGATAAATCTTCAATTTTTCAATTTTTTAAAAACTTTTTTTTTCTTAATTTTCAATAATAAAAAGAAATGAAAATAAATAATATTTCAATAGTAAAACAAATAATATGGCAATTCAATTTATATATTATAAATAATTAGAAATAATTTTTTCTAATGTAACAAAATATTATTTGATTAAATACCATTTTATTATTTATTGTTACTTTATTATACACGATGCATGAATGCATTATCTAAAAAAAAAATTATCATCTGGAAAAGATTGCGCTCGTTTTGCCTTGGCAAATTTGATTCGCAATGATTTTTAAACGTTCGAAGGAAAAGTTGGCATGACCGAAGGGGGCGTTCTCGAATGCCGGCTTCTTCAGGATTCTTGTGTAATCTTGTCAGTACAGATGTCCCAATAAATATATATTCCTTTGTGATAACGTTAACAAAAAAAAAAAAAATGAACCAAATCCTTTTTTTAATTAAATATTTGCATTAACACGTAATTATAAAATACTACGTCATACGATATTTTTCACAATTTTATAACGATAACGATGCTTTTTAACGATTTGATGACGCAAAATTTGAAAAAATTTGGAAATCATTGTACAAAAAAAATATTATCATTTTTTCTTACCTTATAATTCAAAAAAAAATTATAAATCCTTATAAATAAAAAAATTATAAATCCTTATAAATAAAAAAAATTATAAATCCTTATAAATAAAAAAAAACAATCACGTCTCCAAAAATCGTCTGTTTTTTAATGTAACGGAATTTTCGAATTCTCAAAATTCAAACTTCCACCAAAATCAACGAAGTAAGCTCGCATCGAAGATTTTACTTAATTTTTTTTTATTTCGAAGAAAAAAAAATTATGATGTCACTTTCACCACATGAAAATAATACAGGCATTAGAGCGAGATAAGAGAGACAATCTTTCGGGTGTTCGGATTTTTATAAGAACCGAAATGACTCTAAACGTCTGTGCTTATCAATGTTTTAAAAATTTTTTTTTTTTTAATATCATTCTTTGTAGAAAGTTCGTGCTTGTCAGGAACGGTGTACATGCGATCAACAAAACGAGATTGTCAAGAATCAATATCATAGGGGTCAGAAGATATTTGCAGTTTTATTTAAAAACGACGAGTCTATATTGTCTCGTTGTTCGTATCATTCTTAACAATTTATTGAAAGCGAATGACTTGGATTTGAAAAAAAAATACATTCTTTATAGTATAATTTTTTATAATTATTTCAATGGAAAATAAAATAAGATTTATTACGGGAAATCTTTTATAACGATTTTTAATTTAAATTAAATATTTTTTTAATTGAGTCTATGATTAAATTTTCATTTTCAGTTAAAATGGTTTTTTCCAAAATTGAAATATTATTTATTTTAATTCAAGAGTTAAAAGTCAAATAAAAAAAAATTATTTTCATTCAACAAAATTATAATTGACAATTTTTGTAATAACAAGGGCTAATCTTTTACGATTGACGAGGATTTAAGGAAAAAAATCGTCAGCAAATTTAATAAGAAATTGTTTATAATTAGACAAAATTTGAACGAGTGAAAAAATCCTGAACTATTAATCTAGAAAATTCAGTTTAAATTTTGACAAAGTGAGTTTAGTTAAAAATTTAATTTAGTTTTAAATATATATCATTATTATTCATATTTAATTTTTAATGTAAATTAAAAATGGGTCAAAAATATATTTTTTGCAGTGGAATGTTTTTTTTTCACTTTTTCATAAAGAGCCCATTAGACGAATTGAAATTTAACTTTCATATTGAGTTATGGAAAAAAAACGCTACGAACTTGTGCCCTATAAATCAAACGTTCAGATTTCGATAAATAACGGCCTGACACTTATTAGTCGTTAGAAGTGTATAATAAGATCCGGAAAAAATTTGCTGCCAAAGAACGTCGTAGTTACGATCAAGGTCGGAGTTAAAGAAAAAATCTATTTCGAAAAAAAAATCGAAAAAGTATACAATAAATTATTATATTATTTAATTTGATAATAAAATAATTGTTTATAAAGTCAGGAATAATTTGTTAATACAAAGTGACATATTTTATAAAAATATAAAATTTTATAACTCATATTAATTTTAATATAATATTATAAAAAATGTATAAATTGATAAAAAGATAATTATTATTTATGAAAAATGACATTAAACAAAAATACGATTTTTCAAAATTGTTTAAACAGGTTAGAAATTTTTTTGTTTTTTTTGTTTATCGATCTGTCATTTATTGTCACGGCTAGACAGTTTGTTTTTTCGTTCGATTTGTCAAATGAAAAAAAAAAGGAAATAATAATCGTTATTTGACTGCGACGTATCACATTTTTTCCTCTGCTGGAGACCGGTGATGTATTTTCCAAATGAGAAATGTCATCACCGCGTCCAACGACGTAAACTCGGCGCTCGGTAGTTTTTATGAACGGTAATATGCACATATCGTGAGGAAAGAAACGATTTTAGGTGTATATAGCGAATTGTGCGAGACGAATAGTTCCGAGAAAAAACCATTTGCCAAGTCTCGAAGGCTAATCGATATAACAATAGCAATCGATTTTTATCAAGTTGAAAAATATAGGTTTTATCAGCTGTTGGTAATGTAGATTTTTATTAGCATTTACCCTTCGAGCGAATAAACGACAATCGTGCTTATCGACTGCTGGTAACTTACCGATCGCACGAGTCTTGCCGATTCGAAACATTTAGTGATGGAATGTTTTTGTAAATGTTTTCGTTTGTTTGGGTTTGTTGGATTTCCAAAGCCGGTGAACGGTAATATTGCAAGTAAAAAATTATATTTTTGTATAATAAAGATTAAACTTTTTACTCATGCTTATCGACTGATGGTAACTTACCGATCTTGCTGTTTCAACAAATTTAGCGATTCTACGTTTTTGTGAATGTTTTTTTACTTTATCGACTGTAGGTCAATTACCGATGTTACGAACTTACCGATCGGACAAACTCATTTAAGGTTTTGCGGATGTTTTGCTCGTACGTGAGAAGTATAGAAATCACATTTCACTTTCGATGCCTCGAGAAGTGAAAGATAGTTGGGATGGTTACCGATCGTTATCGAAATCGAAGCTGATAATAATTTTTCAATTTTATCGTCACGTAGAAATTTCTTATCGAGTTGGTGTTGGCAGCAGCCTTTTAAAGTAGAGCTTTGGTCACAAAATTTTGTATATGGAAAAACTCTTTCCAAAATATTTTTTGAATATTTGCTTCATAAAATGGAGACTCATAATTGTTGTAAATATGCCCAATTTTTATTTTACTTTTACAATAAAAATTCGACTCGTACAAATTAAAGCATTAAAGCATTCAACTTCCAATAAAATCAATTTTTTTCTCTAAATTTCCTTTCGAAAAAACCCGAAATAAATAAAAACTCTTTACTAAAATTAATTTTCAATGAAAATATTTTTTATAAAATTAAAGTTTAATAAAAATAATTGCGACAATTACAAACCTACGTACTAAACATTTTTAAAAACCCATTTTAATGCTTGTTAATTAAAATATTTGCAAAATAGAGGAAAACTAACCAACTGTGACTTATCCCTTTTCTACAGGGTGATCCCAAAATGAAATGATTAGTTTCATCGTAAAAACAATATTTTAATGTACACGATGATCACTTATCACAAAATTGTATCGAAAGCTGATATTACGATAATTACAGATAAGCGAGTAGTTTGCCATTATTGCGTCCCACTTTTTCCACTCCTGAAACATCACTAGGCAATCTGATCATCGTCCATTTACCATATTGGAGAAAGTTTTTTCATCGTACAATTTTTATATCAAATGAGACCTACTTTTTATCAAATTAAATAATCTTCATTTGTATAATCTTTATCTCTTATAAAAAATGTTTATGGAAAATAAAAAAAATAAAAATTCACTGATTAGCAATAAAATATAAATAATTTAAACCCAAAAAAATTCAAAAATAAAAGTTTATTTTTGCCTGGATCTGGCCCAATAAAAAATATTTGTTAAACCCAAACAAACCCAAACAAAAGAGCTTATTTCTGACTAGAACTGGCCCAATAAATAGATGTAAAATAAACCCAAACAAACCCAATAAAAAAAGTTTGTTTCTGATTAGAACTGACCCAATAAAAAATGTTAAACAGACTTAAATAAAAGAGATTTGACCTTGGCCGAAAAAGAGCCGATAAAAAATCCTAAAAAAATGGAAAAATGAAAAGTTTGGTTTTGTTTGGGTTGCGATTTGTTTGGGTTACGGGGGCCGATGTATCCTTTTATATCTTCTATGGACTAACGGCCAACATTCGAAAGCGCACCTACTGACCGATTATTTATTATTTTTCTTCTCGTTCGTACTTTCACGTTTTCGCACGAAGCTCCGATGAGACTCGCGTCGTCGCGAGACGCGAGCTCCAGCTCCCGGCGATCTTGGCAAAACACGCCGTCGGGATTGTTCACCTACATTCCGAAAGCAAGTACCGTTCTAGCAACGTCTCACGGCCTCCAAAGGATCCCTGCATTTATATTGATCTTTGCTGCGCCTCGTCTTTTTTTTTATTTTTACTAAATTTCAAATTTTTTATTTATTGTTTTCGAAATCTTACATTTACTATTTTTTATTCACTAAATTTCAAATTTTTTATTCATTATTTTCGAAATCTTAAATTTACTATTTTTTATTCACTAAATTTCAAATTTTTTATCCATTATTTTCGAAACTTTAAATTTACTATTTTTTATTCA
>JAPYZJ010005803.1:0-13372 GCA_030522765.1 Ophioninae sp. B BG-2022a
TCTGGGACCCATACATGCTTATATCAATCGTCTTAGAATTTCACCCTCTACCCCCCATTTCAGGGATGACATTCTTAGCTGGGACACCCTGTATATATATATAAAGAATCTTCGATTGACTAGCGATGAATCGACCATATATATATACTAACATTTTTATATATGTAAATAATATAAATAAATATTAAAATATGATGTAAATATGTATATACTTCTGTCGAAAAAATACGATATAAAATTAAACTATATACATACATATTTTTTTCGTTTAAGATTTTTTTACATACTCATATATATTCATTATCATCTATCCATGCACTTATTTATATTCAAATATAATATTCAACGATAATAATTAACAAAATTTCTAAATATGCATAATTATATAAATACAATTTAAATATGAAATTTTACGTATAAATAAATATACAAAAAAGCGAGTGGACATTAATACAATATACATTTATATTTTTTCCTTTCAGATTTTTTTATATCCTCATATATATTTATTAATAAATATCCCTGCACTTATTAATATTCAAATATAATATTTAATAATAATAATTAACAAAATTTCTAAATAAGCATAATTACATAAATATAATTAAAAAAAAAAGTTTTTACATATATATAAATATATTAAAAAAAAGCGAGTGGACATTAATACAATATATATTTATAGCTACGATAGTTTCGAGACGCTGACGTCTTTCAGGCCAGTCGCACCTGTCCACCGTTCGTCCTACACCGGCGCAAAGCTTTAACCCTGTCAACGAGATTCATATACGCGATTCACGGATTGATATATATCTATGTATGCCCCGCTCTTCGAGATCTCCTCTCGCACTTTACTTACGAATATTCTTACCTCCTTTCTCCTCCCCCCCCCCGCTCCCCTCGCGGCTCTTCACCTCCTCTATGGCTGGCATACCTCCCCCCCCTCCTCTTCCATGTCACTTTTGCACAATCCTCTTCCGGCTGTACCTCTTCACCGCCTGAATTCTTCGCATGTGCCTCACAATATCGCTCTCTGGAGAGAGAGAGAGAGAGACTACTGGATCTCTCGTTGAACTCGGAGACGATGATAAGTCACAATTGTTACTAGGGTGGTCCATCGTCAGTTCCACTCGTTAACGATTTTTTCATCCTTTTTTTTTTGGTAATTTTTTTTATCTGAATAATTTTCTAATTTGGTTATTTTTTTTCGACAATTTTTTATAATCTGAATAATTCCCTAATTGTAGTAATTCTAGTTTTTTGAAGATTTTTTCATGAAAATTTTGGGTTTTGGGGGAAATTAATGGTAGATTCGTGCTCAGGGGATCAAATTACATCATAATGGACCATTTAAAAAAATTTTTAAGGTCCAACATTTTTTTGGTTTTTAGGGCAAAAAAAGTTTTTTCACTCAATCATCGATAACTTTTTTTTCTTTGGGATTTGGTACTCCACTCAGTGCTCAATCTCTTCGTTATGATTTTCTCTTTAAAATTCTTTTTTAATTATTGAAATCCGATGATTTTTCGATTTTTGGCAGAATTTCAAAGTTGGACCATCGATTTTTGTCAATTTTTCCATGCATACCCCTTTGCCTCTTTTTTTCCGATTTTTCAAGTGGACTTTCCGGGAAAACTATGCTAGATATCGGTACGAATCCAACGCCATTATTTAAGTTAGGCAAAAACCTTTTCCAAGCTCACCCAATAAACCTCAATAGTACAGAAAAATTCCGATCTACGACCTTTTGAAATTTCGTGATTTTCGAGATTCCGGAAAAGTGGCCGGGAAAGTCGAAAAATATTTTTTTCCGTTTTTAAACTATTTAAAGAGTCAATTTCATCGCAAATTTTCCGCTGATTACGAATATGCCCGAATTTTTGCCAAAAGTGCAAAATCAGACTGGAAAAATGCGAAAAACCTTTCTAGAATATTTTTTCGACATTTTTCCATAAAAAAAGAGAGTTCAATGCGAACCTAATTATGGATTTATCTTCAATCTATCAAAATACATCTTCATGCCTGCCTTTCAAAATTAATAACAATTCAGGGATTGATCCATTAACCGTACATGCTTCCACCAATCGACTCAGAATTTCACACCCAACTCGCTATTTCACGAAAAACAATTTTCCCTAGGACACCCTGTACATACAATTACGTAATAATATTTCTCAAAAAAATTATAATAGTAACAATAAAAAATACCAAACCGAGAGAGCGTCCCTCGACGAAAAAAAAAAAATGAATCGAGCCTGAACCTCACGAGTAGTGGAAAATTTGCGAGAGTCCTCGAACTCACGCTGAACATGTAAATTTATAAATACATACGTGCTCGTCGAAGGAGTTGACGATAATCGAAGCCGAAGAGGCTGGTTCATTTGCATGCGAGAGCCATTTCTACCGTGAACTTGGAACCCTCGTGCTGTTATTAATTACAGCGGGGGGAGGGACAGGGAAGCGCGGGGAGGGGCGGGGGGGGGGGGGCAGGTGGAGGCTTTTCACAGGGAACAAGTGTAGCAGGTGCATTCGTCGTTAAGGTGGGAGTAAACACGATCGAGATAGGATCGATCATGATTCTTCCATTGCGAATAATAATAATAATAAATTTTTTTTTTTTTTTTATTAAAAAAAATATATCGACGAAGCGAGATCCAATCTCGCGAGGATAGCCAATCACGTTTAATGCGCCTCGATTAATCGCATATCGAGGCTGGAAATATTGTTTGCACAAGCGAGTGGCAAAAAAAAATTAAAAAGCAAAAAAAAAAAATATTGATGGAAGAATGAAACTTGTCGACGAATCGAGGTCTCGCTGAGACGGATTGTTATTTACCGGTTTTTTTTCTGACGGAAAATACATAGTGGTATTCATGGGCGATAATTTTTTTTGTAAGGAAGTAGGTGTTGTAATTTACATTGTATTTTCTGTGTACACGTAAGAATGTGGATTTTATAATGTTATTGTGGAATATTATATTTATAAGATTTAATAATAATATGGAATAATAGTATGAGAAATAGTGTGTATTTATATAATTTCTAATAGTCGTAATATTGTTTTTTCTCTTTAAAAAAATCCATTTACTGTTAATTAATTGTTTTTTTTCCTTAAAAAAAATCCATTCATTCATAATTAATATTATTAGTGAATTAATTCAATTAATTGTATTAATCCATGAGTTGTTTCCAATAGAAAATACATATTGAGATTCATCAATTTTCTTTTTCTAGAACAACCCTTTTTTGAAAACTTTTTTTTCCAGCTCAATATTTACAAAAGTACATTCGAGCAAATTGTCCAAAGAATTTTTATTTTTTAATTGGAAATTCGATTCTTTTCTAGTGTCCTGATGGTCTTCGGTAAAATTCTTCAAAATACCTCCTCCCCAGATGAATCGAGAAAATTTCTCAACTTTTCCAAATTTTTCAAAAATTTTCCCAATTTTCCAAAAAATTATTTTGGTTCCACATTTTTTGTCATTCCCGTTCACAGTGATCCAGTAGTCATTTTCCTTTCACGCATGAGCCGCGATCTAATAATATCGGTGTGCGTTAATCCGTGGCAGCTCTTGACTCTCTTTGATGTGGATCTCTTCTCTTTCTCCATCCTTCAACGTTTGACGAATAGAGCTCGTATCGAGCCTTACATACATAGCTTGGTTGGTCCATACAGGCGTTTAATCCTCGTCTTTCAAAGGGCCACGATGAGGTCTCGCGTGGACGAAAAGTGCAACGACGAACATTGACGAAGGAGGGTGGAGGGTGGAGGGGGGTGTATTTCACGAAAAGCTCGTTAGAGCTTACTGCGTCAAATTTCAAGATACTTCGAACGTAGGTGCAAACGTATGGAAAGCCTCAAGCATACTCCAAATTAGGTTGAATAAAAAATAGATGAAATTAAATTCAATTAAATTCAATTAAAATAAATTAAAATTGAATTCAGTTAAATTCAATTAACTTCAATTAAATCAAATTCAATTCACTTCAACTCAATTCCATTCAATTAAATAAAAATTCAATTCAATTCCATTCAATTAAATTAAAATTAAATTAAATTCTATTCAATTAAAATTAAATGCAATTCCTTCAATTCAATTAAAATTCAATTCAATTCAATTCCATTCAATTCAATTAAAATTAAATTCAATTACATTCAGTTGAGTTGAGTTGGATTCGATTGGATTGGATTGAATTGAGTTGAATTGAATTGAATCAAATTGAATCGAATCGAATTAAATAACATTAGAACAAATTGAACTAAATTAAATCCGCCACCGCAAAGGGTTAAGGGGTTAAAAAAAGAACCGAATCAAAAATTTCAAAATTTGCGAGTACGTGGAGCAGCGGCTGAAATCTAGTTCTCGATAAAATCGTTTGGTTTCGTCGAGGAGGTGTGTACGTGTCGAAATGGAGATCTCTTACCGGGAGGCATCCCGAGACTTCGTATATATTCCGATCCCATTTCACGATCGTAATACATCGTCCTCGGTGTCTTAATTGACTCTCTAAACTCGCTGGCATGCGCCGAGCGAGAAGATCGTCGTTTCTTGGCCGATCGGACCACGATTCGATCTCGCTGGTCCGGACAGATCGACCGATCGATAAAACGATTTTTCTCTCCCTCTCTCTCGCTCTTGAGATCTTGGGTGACGTTTCTTCGACGACTATCGATTTTCTCGTTGGGACGAACGATTTGCCAAGGATCAAGAGTGACGGACAAACGAGAAGGATCGAGGGCTATCTGACGTTCCCTCCTGTCTACTCCAAACTTCACAATCTCCCTTCGATCTCGATCGGTATCTCCGATCTCCTTCCGATCTCAGTTTCGATCGATCCAAACTTATTTAAATTTCGTCCTACTCCAATTAATCAATTGAATTTTTATCGAAACGAAAAAAAAAATCATTCATTTCCTAATGGATAAATTAAATGGCTGATTAGTTGGACGAAATAATTAATTAACGGGAAGAATTTTCAAAAATTGATTGAATAAAAATTGAAATTTTTATTGTTGGTTGTGTTATAATACTTGAAATATTTTCGAATTTGACACGGTCGTTTATGGGATATAAAAAGCTGCTGCAAATATTTATTTTAGCGAACGATCAATCAGTGCTCCGTGGAAAATTCAATGTTTATTGAGTTTTTTGTAAAAACGTCAAAATTGGTATTTTTGTTTATGGGGGAGTTGAAAAAATTGTGCAGTCATTGACGAACCCCTCAGTCAAGCTTGAGTGGCTGTGAGAGTAAAATTCGTCGAGTAAGTGGCTGAGTTGGTTATTAATAAAATAAAGCAAAAGGTTATTAATAAAATACAGCAAAAGTTATTAATAAAATAAAGCAAAATGTTCTTAATAAAATAAAGCAAAAGGTTATTAATAAAATAAAGCAAAAGATTATTAATAAAATAAAGCAAAAGTTATTAATAAAATGTGAAAATAAAATAATAAAATAAAATAAAAAGTTGTTGAGTGGCTGTAAGAGTAAAATTCAATCAAAAATTACTTTCGAATGAATCAGTTTTGATTGAATTATCATTAGTTCTGAATTGATCCAAATACTTTCGTATTAATTTAAATTAGTTAATTGAATTAGAATTAGTTTTGAATTATTTTTAGTTTGAATTAAATTTTACTTTAATTCAATTAATTGAATTAAGTAAAGTTCGTCGAGTTTAAATTGAATTTTTATTGATAATAGCGAATCGATAATTATAAGCATTAAATTTATAAAATATATGAAATTTATAAATATATGAAACTTATAAATATATAAAATTTATAAATATATGAAATTAATAAATATACAAAATTTATAAATATACAAAATTTATAAATATATGAAATTTATAAATATGTAAAATTTATAAATATATGAAATTCATAAATATATGAAATTTATAAATATATGAAAAATTTAATTACTTTTTTGGTACATTTTTGAAAATTTGTACTGAAAAAGAGAGAAAGGGCGCGAGAGGGAGGGAGGGAGGGAGACGAGGTTCCGATTGTCCGTCAACGGTAGGCGCGGGTGCGGCCTCGTGAACGATGAGACGTTAAGTTATTTACGACGTCTAACACGACATAACACGGCTGTCCTGCGGGCGCGTGCAACCCCCAACAACGCGCACTCGTGTAAGACGCGTTGTTCGCGCGGTGCTTCTTGCCTCCCCGGAGACGAGGATCGAGAGGCTCTCGAGAAGCCTCGCGGCTTCTTCCTCCCCGCTTCTACGGTACAATCACATCCTACGATTCTAATTATCTTCCTTCTTCGATTCAAGGACGAACGTCCATCTTTCCCCACCCCTTTCCCGATTCAGCCGAGCCATCAAAATGGCCACGAATTATTAATCTTCTCATAATCCAATTAACTAATTAATTAGAGGCAATTCTATAATTATCGAATTAATTAATCAATTTGATGATTAATTAAATCGATGGATTGTCACTAATTGATTTCGTGATTAATGTATTTGGTCAGTAATTAGATGCTTAATTAATTAGAAGAACTAAACAATTTTATAATTAATTACTGAATTTGTTTATTAATTAGACGCATTAATCGGAAATGTGAATTCGATCCAAAAGTTAATTATTTCGGAAAACGATCATGAATTGTACTATGTAGGGTAATTTAAAAAATTAGATAAATTCATGAATTCTCTATTAATTGAACAAACTTATTTTTTCTTCGTTAAAAATCTTCCAAACATAAATTAAATAAAAAACAAATATATAAATTTATTTGTTTATCCATTTGTTTGGGTTTAATTTATTATTAATTTGGGTTTGTTTGGGTATGATTAATGATTCTTGATTTATATTATTAATTATTTAATTATATAAATTATTAATTAATAATTATTAAATTATTGATATTCATTTATTATTTATTTAATTAAGAAATTGACGAAAATTTTTTAAATTCACTAATTGAAAATTAGCCCAACATAAAAATCAATCCCACGATATTAAAAACGACGTTTAAAAAGGCCATTAGTACCGGAAATTCGAAATCCATATAACGCGTACAGGGGGAAGAGAACTCGTCGCGAAATTCCTCGCTCTCGTTTCTTTCCACGAGGAGACAAAAAGCCAGGCCCTCGTCCGCATTCGGAGACTCCGGAAGTCGCTCAGCGCGCGCAATTTCGTCTGCTTATCGTGGACCCCCGGAAAGAGATGACCCGCACGTGCATCTCACTCGTCTTCTCCGACGTCTTTCGCTCGTCCTCTTGCTCGATAGTTAAACTCATTGTAAGTATCAATAATGCCTAGAAAATCGACTAAATCGATCGATTTTTCATTATTTTTTATAAAAAGATTTTTTTGCTAATTTTAAATAAATTTACAAATAAAAGCAATGTTTAATAAACATTTTTTTGTAATTTACGAAATAATATTAATTATTTGTTGCTTGGAATAAAAATGTTTTTATTTAATTTTGTATTATTTAATTAACATTAGTTATTTTTAAAAATTATTGTTTTACAAGTAAAACGAACTAAACTTATTAAATAATTAAATAACGAATTTAATTGAATTTAATAACTCGAGGAAAGAAAGTGAATTTTTATATTTATTTTCTTTCAATTTATCAATTTTATTCCATTTTTTATCATGGTATTAATTTATAGTTATAAAATCTTAAAATCAACCAAATTAAATTAAATTAAATTGAATTAAATATAAATAATCTAAATTAAATTCCAAATTAAATTTCATTAAATTCCCACATTTCCACAAATTTCCCCAAATGTTCACATTTGATTCAATACAATAACAATTAATAAAAAAAAAATTAAATTACACTCAATTTAAATACTAAAAAAATCTAACGACAAAATTCATCCAACGAAACCAAAAAATCCACAATAAAAAAAAAACGATAAAAAAATCGTAGTCACCCGAACACACGTGTTTCCTTTCTCAGGATTGTTTTTACACTTGCCCATATACACATACTCACGTATAACCGTGTAGCACTATGCAAAAAAATTAAAAAAAAAAAAAAAAAAAAAACAAAAACCAAAAAAAAATATTTAAAAAAAAGAAAAAAAAAAAGGAATTCTTGTCTCGCACCGTTTCTCCCTGACCCTGTCAAAATTTCGCGAGCTTCCAAGCCCAACGTATTTATTTATTACCGTCTGGTGGATGAGGCTGCATACCCACACTCGCCCATCTCTCTCTCTCTCTCTCTCTCTCTCTCTCTCTCTCGTCCTTTTTCCATGGTACGACGTCTGACGTGAACGCCTCCGCGTTGCATTTGGAGTGTATAATAACCGGGGGCGCGGACCAGACAAGTCTGCCAGCTTTTCTTGATACCGATATATCCCACCTATATATATATATATATATATATATATATATATAAGAACGAATACGAGGAGTTCATACACGATTCACGGATGAATCCAACGAAATTCTGATTCTATAATAATTTCTTCACGCATACAGAACGAAAACGAGAAATTATTATAGAATCAGAATTTCGAATCATTGTGTATGTGTATGTATGTTTGTGTGTGTGTGTGTGTGAGAGAGAGACTGGCGAGGTTATAATGGTATGACATGTCCTTCTTCGAGTGTGAAAACGGTTGAACTGATATTATGAAAGATGGTGGAAAACTGTGAGGAAGGAGAAGGTTTGATGTTGAAGGGGAGGGGGGGGGGGTGGTAATTAAGTGGGAGAGGAGGTAAAAACGAAAAACAAACCTTAACCCAAACAAACAAAAAATTCGTACAAACATTAAGTGAAACAATAACAAACATAAACAAACATTAACCCAAACAAATAAAAACAAACATTAACCCAAACAAACCCAATCAAACATTAACCCAAACATAAACCAAAACAAACATTAACCCAAACATAAACCAAAACAAACATTAACCCAAACATAAACCGAAACAAACATTAACCCAAACAAAACTCTAACAAACTTTAACCCAAATAAAAACAAACCCAAACAAAAACAAAACTCTAACAAACTTTTACCCAAATAAAAACAAACCCAAACACAAACAAAACCCTAACAAAATACTTACCCAAATAAACATTGACCCAAACAAACCCAAACAAACATTAACCCAAACATAAACCAAAACAAACATTAACCCAAACATAAACCGAAGCAAACATTAACCTAAACAAACATTAACCCAAACAAAAACAAACCCTAACAAACATTAACCCAAACAAAAACAAACCCTAACGAACATTTACCCAAACAAAAACAAACCCAAACAAAAACAAACCCAAACAAAAACAAAACCCTAACAAACATTTACCCAAACAAAAACAAACCCAAACAAACCCCAGTGCTCATAACCCAAACAAACTCCAAAAAGTTTCAAAAATCTCTAACCCAAACAAAACCCGAAAAAAACTCAAACTCGTCCAGGGTGTTTTCAAAATAATCGCACTAATCGATTATAAAATTATCCAAAAGATAAATAAAGCAAAATTCTATATCTTATCTCTTCCTACGAAAAAAAAACAAACTAGAAAACGCTTGAAAATTCACAAGCGAGAAAACCACAAAACGAAGATCTGGACCGAGAGATATCTTAAAAGCTAATCTCGTGGAGAGCGTTTCCAAAATTATCGCCCGGTCCATATTAGCACCAACTCGTCTGTGTCGCGAGATGCGACGAGGCGTCGGTGCTCTAAGTTTGCTCCGGGCGTGTATGAGATACGTATACATGAATTTCGGAAGGTCCATGCACGACTTTCGGAGGCTAACCCCAACATATACCAGGTGTCTCATTTTCATCTTGCATTTTACAATACTTGGAAAATTTCATTAAGCTTCTTTCCTCAATATTTATTTTCAACTTTCTTCAATTTTTTGAATTTTTTATCGACCCGATACTTTTACAATTTTATTAAACATCTTTCTTTAATATTTAATTTAATTTTTCTTCAACATTTTGAATTTTTTTTCGACCAGATACTTATCCAATTTTATTAATTATCTTTCTTCAATTCTTGGTATTTTCAAATGGACGAAATACGTTTTCGCTAAAATCAGATTTTCATCTTGCATTTTACAATACTTTTACAATTTGATTAACCATCTTTCTTGAATATATATTTTAATCTTTCTTCAATATTTTGAATTTTTTTATCGTCTAGATACTTTGCCAATTTTATTAATTATCTTTCTTCAATTCTCGGTATTTTAAAATAGACGAAATACTTTTTCGCTAAAAATCAGATTTTCATCTTGCATTTTACAATACTTTTACAATTTGATTAATCATCTTTCGTCAATATTTATTTTCATCTTTCTTCAATTTTTAAAATTTTTTTCGACCGAATATTTTTACAATTTTATTCATTATCTTTTTTCAATATTTGGTATTTTTAAATGGAAAAAATATTTTTTTGATAAAAATCAGATTTTCATCTTGCATTTTAAAATACTTTAACAATTTTATTAATCATCTTTGTTTAATATTTATTTTAATCTTTCTTAAGCATTTTGAATTTTTGATCGACCAGATATTTTTCCAATTTTATTAAATCATCTTCCTTCAATATTTTGAATGTTTGTATCGATCAAATACTTTTCCAATTTTATTAATAATCTTTTTGCAATATTTGATATTTCGAAATGGACGAAATCCTTGGTCGTGAAAAATCAGGAAAAATTGAAATGGGACACCCGGTATATACATATACATATATACGTATATATACGTATATTAATTTAATGTCGCAGTGATTACGCAACAAGCGGAGTTTGCTGCATCGCGTAGCCGCCGTAATTCGCCCTCATCCACCATCTCCACTCCTCCATCAACCCCGTTCCTCCATCGCCCTCGCAACCCTCCTCCTCACGTTCCGTCTCTCGTTGTCTGAGCATCTCGTTCGCGGAGTAATACTCTCCGTCGTCCGGGAATGCAACAACTGCGTGAGATCGCACTTCTCTCGGCTGAACGATCATTATGTCTCGTTGGGTATACGCATGGACACACACGCACCGAGAGACAGATGCTGAGACACCAAGAGCGAGGGAGAACCGACACGGATGGATCGTTTTATTCGAGAGATGGACATCGAAATTTACAATTTACTTTCTTTTTTTTCAAATTTTTATTAACATTATTTTCGTAAATATTTTCGTGAATAAAATGATTTTTTTGTTGTTGTTGTTGATATTTATTTAAACATATATAAAGTTCGTTTTATTATTAATTTAAGAAATTCTTCATTTTATTGAATTTAAATTATTTTATTACATTTGAATGATTTTATTTAATTTTTTTAAATATGTATTCTCGTTTGGGTTGGGTTGGACTGTGATTGAAATGATTTTTTAAATATTTATGATAACATTTTTTGAGTATTTTGTATTGTTATCTTGTTACATTTTTTATTTGATTAAATTTCGGTATTTTATTTAATTTTCTAAAATACTAATTCTCGTTTGGGTTTGTTTGGGTTTGCTTAGCACATCGTATATTATTTTTGATATATATATAATATATATTCTATTTATTACTTTACACAAATTTTCATGAAAATTAAAAAATTACGCCCAACCAAACCCAAACAAAAAAAATCGATACTAATTTACACTTTTATACTTTATTAAAAATATATCCGTCAATAAAATAATACATTTTAAATAATATATTATAAACAACGATGAACTATTAATTGTCAAAAAAAAATATACGAACGAAAAAAAATTAAGAAACGAAATATACACTCGATTCAAAAAATGATGAAGATCGAAAGCATTTTGCGAATTAAACAAAATTAGGTTTCTCCCTTAATTAGTTTAAGCCTCGATTTTGACTGGTTTAATGCTAAACTTTTTATATTGTCATTTAAATAATTTAAATAAACACGTGTTTCGAAATTCTCGAGATTTCGAAAAATCGAGGGTGACCGAAAATTATGGAAATTGAAGGGCTCGAGAAAACGGCGAATAAAAGCTCGTGAGATTATACGGCCCAAACGCGGTCGCGGATACTCGGGGGCCCGAAAAATAAAGCGACGTTTGACGTACACGTGGGACGTTCCCCGTTTTTCGGGCACTCAATTGCGTGCCTCCCTCGTCGCGAAATAAGGCCGAACCGTTTAAAAGGACATTTGGACAACGATTCATATTTTTTTCTCCTCTCATCCACGCGAATCGTTCCCCCTTAAGTGTCTCTCTCGAGCCTTAAAACGTATGGGGATAATTCCCTAGGAGAACGATATAAATTATAATCTGGCGAAACTCGAATAATTTACTCTTTAAGAAAGTCGAATAATTTACAGGCGAGATCGTTCAGCCTGAATGACAAAATAATTGTAATTATAATAAACTATAATTCCCTAGGCGAACGAAGTAACTTCGTGCAGGCTAAATGACGAAATAATAATAACTATAATAGTCTATAATTCCCTATAATAATAATAATGATTATTATTACTATTATTGTTATCTATAATTCCCTAGGAGAGTCGAGCCTAGGGAATCTGAAATTCCCTAGGAGATCCGAGCCTGGGAAATCTATAATTCCCTAGGAGAGCCTAGCCTGGGGAATCTATAATTCCCTAGAAGAGCCCAGCCTAGGGAATCTACAATTCTCTAAGTGATCCGAGCCTAGGAAATCTACAATTCCCTAGGAGAGCCGAGCCTAAATAAAAGAATTTGCTACTAAATAAAAAAATTTTTAAATATGTAGCGTTTCATGCAAAATCTAGTATTCCAAAAAAAGATCCAAAAAAATCAGCGTTTGATGCCAAATAAAAAAATTGAAAGAAAAAAAAACAAAAAAGCAGCAATCGATGTTATAAAAAAAAATGCAAACCCAAACAAAAAAATGCATCGTACAATGCTAAAATACAAAAATTACTCAAAAAAGAACACAAAAACCAAAAACCAAATACTTCAAAACCCTCGGAAAACAAAACCAAAAAAAAAAAACAAAAATTCCTCAAAAAGAACACAAAAACCAAAAAATACAAAAATTCTTCAAAAAGAAGACAAAAACGAAAAAATACAAAAATTCCTCAAAAAGAACACAAAGCCCAAAAACTTCAAAACCCTCAGAAAACAAAACCAAAAAAAAAAAACGTTCCACAAAGTACATCACGGTACAACGTATTAACACCTCGTTTTCGTAGGAACGGAGGAACTAAAACACGCAATAAACGTCACTCGACGATGTGTCGACCAAAGTGAAAAAGATGGGAAGAAAATCCCTCCCCTCCCTCTGCCCCCTCCCCCTCCTCTCCTTTCACCATCGTTCTCTCTCTTTCTCTCTCTAGCCTGCCACTCAAAGTTGATTTTTTTTTTTCGTTTTTTTTTCTTTTTTCTCTTTGTCGTGGGTCTCCTTTTTTCCGCGGGGGTTTTGCGGGCAAATGACCGCCC
>JAPYZJ010005804.1:0-13131 GCA_030522765.1 Ophioninae sp. B BG-2022a
TCAAACCTAAACAAACCCAAACGATCAAAAAATTGCCTTGAATCTTTATCCAAACCCAAACAAACCCAAACCAACAAAAAATTCGATTTGAATCTTTATCCAAACCCAAACAAACCCAAACGATCAAAAAATCGCTTTGAATCTTTATTCAAACCCAAACAAACCCAAACAAACAAAAATTTACTTTGAATCTTTATTCAAACCCAAACAAACCCAAACAAACAAAAATTTACTTTGAATCTTTATTCAAACCCAAACAAACCCAAACGAACCCAAACAGAACACTCAAAAAATCGTTTCAAAGCAATTTTCAATTCTATCAATTTCATCATTCACCAAAATCATACAAAAACAATTCCCATCCTTAATCCAAAAATCCAAAAAATATTCGCCCTAGCATATTTCAATTCCCCAAACGAAATTTCGAAAAATTCAAAAAACATCGTGAACCATCATTATCGTAAGCTTGACGATTGATAGTAATTTTTTTTTCGAATTCCAATTAATTTTCTGACCGATTTAGTCGTCGAAACGTTTCGGAGAAACGATAAATCGAAAAAAGACGAAAAAAGTGAGGTTATGTCGTTTCGGGATCGAAACTTTGGCCCGAAGAATGGAATCGTGAGTCAAAAATGAAACAGAGTTCTCACCAGTTGTTCATGTCAAGGAAAAAAGTAGCGGTGGCTTCGTTAAGCTGGCTACCAGCGAGTAGCCTCTGCAGTTGCTTAACGAGATCATCTTTGTCGGTGGTCCCGAGACAACTGAATTGATGAAGCAAATGCTGATCCAAGTCGTTATCGACGTCCATATCTCGAGCCTTTTTCGCGTCTCGGTGACTTTGTCGCTATTTTTTCTTACCTCACTCTGCGTATAAATCTATATATACATATATACATATATATCTATGTATATACATATAAATACATACACACGCACACACGACGAAAAGTGTTCGATCGTAATTTTCCTCGGCTCAGGAACGTTCCACAAGCGTATTCGACACGAGACGATATCTATGCATTCGTTTCTATATATATCTGTATATACATGTATATACGTATAGATAAGTCTTCTATGCAATTGCGAACTATCGATAACGCGTTTTTTCTTTATTTCTCAATTTTTTCCGAATTTTACGTATCTCGTTCACATTACTCTTAAATATCGTCTTTTCAGGTTAAATTCACGTTTCGTTCGATGTTTTACATTTACGGTAGCCAGTTTTCTCTTCGACGTTTTTTTTCTCACCGTGGACACAAACACTCACACACGCACTCACACGAGGTTAAAAATATTCTTACGCGCAGAACTCGAAGCCTTTTTATTACCTCTGGAATAATCGATTTCGATTTATTCGTTAGAGGTTATTAATCCCGAAAACTGATAATTTCACTGATCAAATTTTTATCGTGTATCGAAAGTTATTCGTAAAATGCCGACTGCTAATTTTAAATGTCATTCTCGATTTATCCGAGGTGGTTGGTGTGACGTTTCACGCTGCGCCAATGCAGTTTCTCTGCTTCCCCGTTGCGTGTGCACGGATATTCAGATATCAGAACGCAGTAGCATCAACGACCACCAGTCAGCGCTACTCTTGTCGTCTTTCACGTATTACGTACATACCGGGACAAAAGTTCAACGGTCGCGCTGGTTTTTCACCCGAAGCTCAAACCGGAGCGCCCTCTGTACTTTCTTTGGGTTACATAACCTAAATTGAAAATCGTTATTTCGAGTAATCCAAACAAAACCCTAACAAGCCCAAATATCGAATGAAATCGATTTTCGAAAATGTTATTTCAAAAAATCGAGTACTAGAAACGCAGTCGAATTTATTACTATTAAGATTTTACTATAACCTTTACTTATAACCTAAACTTAACCTAAACATTTTTTTTCCGTTTTTAAAGTATTTAAAGAGTTTATTATATACATATGCACCCTGTGTATATGTTTATGGAGGAAATGTCACGGGAATACACGTTTGCGCAGTCTCGGACAAAATCAAGTTCAAGCTCGTGCTATCGAGCAATTAGGAACGGGATGAAGTTCTTTACCAATGCCGCAATCAGGGCAGTGACACGCCACCCTACTCTTGTGCGTTTCAACTAATCGCATTTTTTAACGCGATCTTTCACCTGTACGTGACGCTAGTCTAGCTGAACGATGAATTGAAAATTGTCGGTAAGTTATCGACCGACTAACGATGAATCGACTATCTTTGACTTTTCGATATTCAGTTGAATTCTAATTATTAGCGAATCCTTTATTTGTGTTTAAAAACTGTTAATTGGCTTAATTGATACCGAAATGACCGGAAAATGATTCGAAAGAAAAAAAAACGTCCAAAAATATTATTTAAATCGGCAAACTTCACACAGCTTTGGACGTTTCCTTCAACTGCCATCTAGCGTTTCAACATCGATGTCGAAACGTCGGTAAGTTATCGACCGACTACCGGTGAATCGACTATCTTTGACTTTTCGATATTCTGTTGAATTCTAATTATTAGCGAATCCTTTATTTGTGTTTAAAAACTGTTAATTGGCTTAATTGATACCGAAATTACCGGAAAATGATTGAAAGAAAAAAAACGTCCAAAAATATTATTTAAATCGGCAAACTTCACACAGCTTTAGACGTTTCCTTCAACTGCCATCTAGCGTTTCAACATCGATGACGAAACGTAGCAGACGGCGCAAGCGTAAAGTTTCGTTCGTTCTGGCAGTGTCGATCGTTCATTATTAAAGAAGAAAGAAAAAAGACCGGTGACAGAGTAAGTAAGCCAAACTAAAATTCCTTTATTCCCAATAATATATCATTTCCAAATCCGCGTGAAACTTTACTATCGTAACTTCGTATTTCGAATAAACACGAAATTCGATTTTGAGGTTAGGTTCTCGGGCTGCGATCTTTTTGCCCTGTGACGTAACTTCGCGACACGCTTTTGTTTTTTTTACCATTTTTGGAATTGATTTTTCAAACAGAATGACCACCCTCGCACGCAACCTTCGCCCTTATCTGAGATGCGTTCGCAGCCAGATAAGAAGCTACGCCGAAGCTTCCGGCAGCGAAATGAAGTTTACCTTCGCCGGGGCTAATCAGGTATACTCCGGTCGATTTCCTCTTCTTCCGGACCGAAAGAAAAATTTTTGCTGATTTTGTGAATTTTTTTTCGATTTTTGATAATTTCTTCTCGATTTTTGATAATTTCTTCTTCCGTCAATTCCAAATCTACTTTTTTCGCTTCTGTTCAAATTTTGGGCCAATTTTTACTTTTGCCAATGTTTTTTGCCAATTTCCACTTTTGTCGATGTTTTTTTGCCAATTTCTACTTTTGTCGATGTTTTTTTCCAATTTCTACTATTGCCGATGTTTTTTTGCCAATTTCTACTTTTGTCGATGTTTTTGGAAAATTTTTTACCTTTGCGATCGTTTTTTTGTCAATTTTGGCGTCCGCCAATTTTTGAAGGTTTACTACGATTCGGCCGATGTGAAACAAATCGACGTTCCGTCGTTTTCCGGCGCTTTCGGTATTCTGCCGCATCATGTGCCGACCTTAGCCGTTCTCAAACCGGGAGTCGTCACCGTCTACGAACAATCCGGAGAGACCAAACGAGTTTTCGTTTCTTCCGGAACGGTCACTATCAACGAAGACTCCAGTGTTCAGGTAACGCACAATTATAAGATTTAATCATTATTTAATTATTATTTTTAATAGATTTAAGAATTATTTAATTAAGATTTAATTATTATTTTTGATAGATTTAATAATTACGTTATTAAAATTGAATTATTATTTTTAATAGATTTAATAATGATTTTTAAAACATTTAATAATTATTTTCTCGTAATAATTATTTTTCTTTAAAACTTTTTCGTGGCTAAAAAAATCCATTTTTAATTCTATCTCTACCTAAATAAAGTATTATTTTTAATGAATGTAATAATTACGTAATAAAAATTGATTTATTTTTTTAATAGATTTAATAATTACGTAATAAAAATTGATTTATTTTTAATAGATTTAATAATTACGTAATAAAAATTGATTTATTTTTAATAGATTTAATAATTACGTAATAAAAATTGATTTATTTTTTTAATAGATTTAATAATTACGTAATAAAAATTGAATTATTTTTAATAGATTTAATAATTACGTAATAAAAATTCAACTATTTTTAATAGATTTAATAATGATTTTTAAAACATTTAATAATTATTTTCTCGTAATAATTGTTTATCTTTAAAACTTATTCGTGGCTAAAAAAATCCATTATTAATTCTGTCTCTACCTAAATAAAGAATTCTATTGAATAATTTATTTCTGTAGATTCTCGCGGAGGAAGCTCACCCCGTAGAGAATCTGGACAATTCTGCGGCTCGGGATCTCCTGAGCAAAGCTCAGCAGCAATTGTCTTCCGCTTCGGGTGAAAAAGAGAAAGCGGAAGCTGCGATAGCCGTCGAAGTTGCGGAGGCGCTTGTCGCAGCGTCTTCGTAAAGATAGAAAAACCGATGAATCATCGAAAAAAAAAAAAAATGTGAATTCGCTGCGAGTCTTAACCGATTAGATATTTGAACGAGCCGTTTGCCCTAACGATCAAGCTAACGCTACTGTTACAATTATACGATCTCTCCGTAATCATTCGTTTCTTCTTTTTCACCCTCATCCGGCGAAATAACTGAGTCTGTTTCGAAGCAACTTTTTCTTTATTCGATCGCAGCGATACTATCGGTATCGACTTCTTCGTTGTACAGGCGAATCGATAAACATGAAAAACAATATTTCTTCTTTTTGGAGAGCTTCGCACTCTCGCCGAGTCAACTATAAGTAGCGCTTTTCGAAGTACGTTGAACAGCCATTGAACATTTACCCTTGCGCCGGATCACGCCGGACTAGAACCTTTGTTGCGCCGGATCACGCCGGACTAGGATCTTTGTTGCGCCGGATCGCGCCGGACTAGGATCTTTGTTGCGCCGGATCACGCCGGACTAGGATCTTTGTTACACTGGATCACGCCGGACTAGGAGTCGTCATTCTTTTGTTTGGGTTTTGCGTTATTTTCCTAATCTTCTATTAGCATATAAAATGAAAACCACTTTTACAAACTTTTTTCAATCCAAGAGTTTGCGGAGGTAAGTCCATTTTTTTGTAACCTTATGTTTCGATAAACTACGTTTCGTGATTCAATCAATAATCGTTGAAGACGAAAAAGCTCGAAATTGGCATTTTTTAGTTTCAGTGGAATCTTTATTTCATCTGACGTGATTTTAGACTTTTTGATAATACGTATCAATACTTTTGACGGTTTAACCTCAAAATTGAGCAATATTTAAATATGGGATGATGTCAATTGGTAATTAGCATTTTTTTCATCGATTCTTTGCGAGTTTTACCATTTTTTTGTGACTTTGTGTCAATTTCCATGTGTTTAACCTCAAAATATGACGCATTTCGGAACGAAGCTGCGAAATCCTAACCTCGCACGACTTGGACGAATATTCGATTGAAAGTTCGTAAAAGTGGAGTTTCAAGGCACTCGGGAGTTCAGGAAGGGTTATTTGTTTATCTGGTATAAGTTATGCAACTTCACTCGGCGTTATATAAAAATATATACATATATCTGGGTATGTATATCAGAAATATATGTGCACGAAAATCGTGTACTCAAAACATTGAATATATCGATTTAATCGTGATAAATTTATCAATTTCTTAAACTACGGTTAATTATAGTAATAATTATTTTTCTTCTTTTTTTTCGTATACGTAAAAATGTAACAAAACTCGGTACGAAAATAGTTGACTATCGGGATAATGACGCGACATCTCGAAACGGTTTGACCGTTTGAAACGAACGAGTTTAACGAAAATACGATTTATTTGGCACATTCAAATTTTTGGTTTTGTTTTTTTCCTTATGCAAATGCAATATAGCAACAACAACAGCAACAACAAAAATATTCGCGAAACAAGCTTTAAAAAAAAAAAAAGAACAAAGCAACCAAAGTGAGGTTAGAATTTGTCAGCGTCGTTTTCTTACTTAGGGTTATATCGATTTATACGCTGTCTCGTCCAAATTAAGTCAAATTCGATGAAAATCATGAAACCATTTTTTTTTTCGAAAGTAAATTAATCCGACAGGAAATATTCTTTTATAGATACGAAACTTGGACGAAAATCGCTGTGACTCGGAAGAGAAAGATCGTTATTAATATTTGGCGAGTTTTTTTTTTGGTTTGGTTACTTCGTGACGTATTTCACGGTTATGACGAACACGCCTCCACTTCGAAATTTAAAAACGACTATTCTCTGAAACGGCTGAACGAATCTGTACGAAATTTGTTGTGTGTATTCAGGAGGATGGCACCAAGGTTCCCACGGTCGCCATATTCGATGAAAACCTTTCATTCTTGAGAAATCGCGATTCAAGCGTTTCGTCTATTTCTCTCGTACTCGTGTGTCACGTGGTAACATATTCGTCACGCCCTCACGAATAAACGCCCTCTGTAGAGTAAAAACAACGATAATATCTAACCTTCCATTACCCTAACCTCGAAATTTCCTCGAATTCAATCTTTAACAACCGTATATCTCTCGTTTTAAAAATCACGCTCCGCTATAACCAAAAACAAAGCATAATCATTGATTTCGGTTATCGAGGCACACATATTTGGTAATTCCTCAATGACTAGTTCGCGAACTCTCGTTTCGAGAGATCCTTGACGCACCTTTGCGTTCATTGATTATTAGCGACTTGGCTTTTCATTATCGAAAACGAATTTTTCCCTTCGCAGCATTGACTCCGACTGGTTTCTCGGCAGCAATTTCTATCGTTGAATACGCGTTGAAGCTGTTGAAGAGTTTTCAAGCAAATGACGACGCAGCACGATCCGCAAGCTTGATTGCCTTCGTTATCGCACGGGCATTCGCTTCGAAGACAAGAAACAATTTCGCTGACTATTCGAAGCTGCGACTCAGTTTTGCTACGATCGCTGCGATTCTCCGTAACGTCCGACGCAGAGCAATTTTGACAGTCGTAAGAACCGTCGCATTTGCAATCGGTGCATTTGCATATATCGGCGTCAGCGGTGATTTCTCGAAGAATGTTGCGTTCTCTCTTGTCGCTTCCGTACACAGAATTCGTTTCTCCGCTCGTCGAAACATATCTTTCAGTTTTGTCTTCTCGTTGGCCGTCGAGAGTTTTCGCCAAGTTTTCCAATTTATTATCAAGATCGAGAGGATAAGGTTCGGGTCCGACCAAATCGACGAGGGAATGAACAGCGGTTGGAAAAGCGTTCAATTCTGACCAAGATTCCGTGCGCAAAGTTGGCGCAGTCGCCAATGCCATTACGTCGATCCATTGCGATGGCATTTCTTCCTCCGTCGCTATCGCTAACTGAACCGCTTCCGAAGGCTCGTTCGACGTCGTAACCTCTAAAAGTCGATCCGCCGCGCTTGGAAATTCCAAGTTTTCCAAGTTCGTCGTAAACATATGAGACTTGGCTCGCAAAGTATCTTCGTTTAAAGAAGCGAAGCTTGATTGTGAATCAACCGGAGAATTATACTGTTTTCGACCGGGAGAGTGTTCGTCGACTTTGGAAAGTCCAGCTATCGTATTCTGAAGACCGTCTTGCATAATCTTTTGCGCCAAATTCAATTGAACCGGTTGAGCTACTTCGAGTAATTTATCTTTACCGTCGTTTACATCGCTTTCTGTCAATTGACGGAATATCTTCAACTTCTCTTCGTAATCCTCCGTATCGTTGAAACTTCCCATTGTTTCGCGATCGATTATATCGGGCACCGTAAGAAAAGCTAAATCGTCGCTAGTACTCGACTCTTCAACTATTTTTCGATCGCTCATTTCACGCAATTCCGGACTGGTTAAATCGAAGCTGATTTCACCGGTGAAAGCGTTCACCAAAGTATCGCTAGGGTCTTTATTGTTACCTTCCGATGATAAATACGTCATTTCGCTTCCTCGTTGATCACCCGTATTCATCGCCATCACTTCGAACCCAATACCTTTCTCATCTTCCGGTTTTTTATCTCCGATGCTCTCTAGCTTCGTCATACTTGGTAAGACTTCTTCCGTCGACTGCGTAGATTTGTACTTCTGAAAGCGACCAATCGCCTTAATCGACGCGGGAGATTTGTTTGGGTTTGTTTGGGTTTAGGATTCGTGTAATCTTTGTAAACCCAAACAAACGTAAAGGATGCTAAAGTGTTTTTGGGTTTGTTTGGGTTTGGTTTCGTTTATGATTCGTGTAATCTTCGTAAACCCAAACAAACCTAAAGGATGCTGAAGTGTTTTTGGGTTTGTTTGGGTTTAGGATCTTTTTTGATAATCTTTATAAAACCAAACAAACCCAAACGATCCTAAAGCATTTTTGAGTTTGTTTGGGTTTAAAATTCTTATAATCCCCATGAAACCCAAACAAACCCAAACAATTCTAAAGTATTATTGACTTTGTTTGGGTTTAGGATTCGTCTGATAGTCATCATAAACCCAAACAAACCCAAACAATCGTAAAGCATTATTTCTTTGTTTGGGTTTAGAATTCTTCTGATATTCATCATAAACCCAAACAAGCCCAAACAATCGTAAAGTATTATTGATTTTGTTTGGGTTTAGAATTCGTCAGATATTCATCATAAACCCAAACAAACCCAAACAATTCTGAAACTTTTTTCAATTTTCGTAAAGTACGTACCAACTCTCCGTTAGCTAAAGATCTCTTGTGGGTTTTCAAGTGGCTCTTAAGACTGTGCAGAGTCGTAAAGGATCTTTGGCAATTATCACGATCGCAGGTATAAGGACGTTCGCCGGTATGAGTTCTTTTGTGGGTCTTGAGATGATGAGACGCGGTAAATGCTTTTCCACAGCCATCCTCCCTGCATCTTTGATAACACAAAGATCGCTCGTTATCAATAACGTAACCCAGAATAACTCAAGAAATTCCGTATTTACTTAAAATTCCTAACCGTTGACTTTTTTGAGGTTAGGAATGGACAAAACACTCGCGGGATAAAAACGGCTGAATCGACGAACGAAAAAAAAGAAAAGAAAAAAAAAACGTCCTCAAGGGCACGACGAACATCGACATAACCTCAAAAATGTTCCAAATCCGTTTTCTCGGTGTCGATCGAAATTTTAAAATCGTAGTTTTCTCAAGGACAAAATACTTTTATCGTAAAATTCAAGCATGTATTTCTATTTCTATGAATTCTACGAAGCCTGATGCTCGATTTTTTACCGTAAACTTGATCAAAGCCGAGAAAACTGATATCGAAAATTTGTGAGGTTATGTTCGATGTTCTACATGCCATTGACTTTTTTGAGGTTAGGAATCGACAAAACACTCGCGGGATAAAAACGGCTGAACCGACGAACGAAAAAAAAGAAAAGAAAAGAAAAAAAACGTCCTCAAGGGCACAACGAACATCGACATAACCTCAAAAATGTTCCAAATCCGTTTTCTCGGTGTCGAAGCGAAATTTTTAAATCGTAATTTCTCAAGGACAAAATTTGAGGTTATGTCGATGTTCGTCATGACGAACATCGACATAACCTCAAAAATGATCGAAATCTTAACGATGCTCGATGAATCTCGTACAAGAAACGTACTTGTATGGTCGCTCTTGAGTGTGGGTACGGACGTGTTTCTTGAGATCGCTTAGCGTAGTGAAGAACTTAACGCATCCCGTTTCCTCGCAGTTGAACGTATTACCGCTGTGGAGTCTTTGATGAGCTCTCAGTCTATACAGGGTATTGAATGCCTTCTCGCAACCGTTGTGATTGCACTCGAACGGCTTTACTTTTGTGTGTACCCTAATGTGGATCTTAAGGCTGTACGAAGTCAGAAATGCCTTGCCGCAACTCGCTTCGGCGCATTTAAATCGATACTCGCCTGAAATTTTTTTCAATTTTTTTTTTCAACTTTTGTCTTTCCCTTCGCTCGATAATTTTTCTTCTATCTAAAAATACGTACACGCGAAAGGAAAGTTCGAAAAATTGAGACAAAGTCTCGTCGAATAAAAATTGGGTAATTGTGCAGAAGCGCAACCCAAACAAAGTCAATTTTGGCGGAAGATGTTTTTTTTTTGTTATAAATGACTTCGATTAGTCACCATCATCAACAAACCCGAACAAGTTTGTAACTTATGGAAATAATTACGATTGTTTGGGTTTAATAATTGAAAATGTCACTAGGCTAAATATCACTAGTGGCGATTAATTGAAGTAATCGATGGCAAAAAAAAAAACCGAACAAACCCAAACAACCTCACAAGTTATGGAAATAATTACAGGTGTTTGGGTTTAATATTTAAAAATGTCACTAGGCTAAATATCACTAGTGGCGATTAATTAGAGTAATCGATGGCAAAAAAAAAACCAAACAAACCCAAACAACCTCATAATTTATCGAAATAATGAAGGTTGTTTGAGTTTGTTTGGGTTTAGGAATTAAAAATGTCACTAGGCTAAATATCCCTAGCAGTGACTAATTAAAGTCATTTATGGCAAAAAACCCAAACCCAAACAACCTCACAACTCATGGAAACAATTAAAATCGTTTGTTTGGGTTTGTTTGGGTTTACTCATAAAAAACACCAGGCTTCGAAATATCACTAGCGCTAACCAAACTAATTTCTATCAAACAAACCCAAACAAACCCAAACAACTTCACAACTTATCGAAATAATTAAAATTCTTTGGGTTTGTTTGGGTTTAACAATAAAAATAATTTATTGCCCAAAAAAAAAAAGAAATTTCTCGCCAAAAGTCAATCGGAGCCCAACACTTCTGCATAATGACCCAAAATGGCAATATGGCTGTTACAAAGAAAATAAAAAATTTTTAAAAATTAAAAAATTTTTAAAAATTAAAAAATTTTTAAAAATTAAAAAATTTTTAAAAATTAAAAAATTTTTAAAAATTAAAAAATTAAAAAATTTTTAAAAATTAAAAAATTTTTAAAAATTAAAAAATTTTTAAAAATTAAAAAATTAAAAAAATTAAAAAATTAAAAAAATTAAAAAATTAAAAAAATTAAAAAATTAAAAAAATTAAAAAATTAAAAAATTAAAAAAATTAAAAATTCGCAAATTTTTGAACGTAGTTACTGGAGGCACTAACCGATCGAAAGCCATGCAGGTCGAGAGAAGCGATCCATTTCTCAATCACATCTGGATACACGTTCAAGGACAATACACTGATAGACAAATAACGTTGTACACGCGGACGGTAAAAAACAAAAGCTCTCGTTTCACTTTTTTTTTGTTTTAATGCGGTTGCCCTATTTCTGAGTTGCCATTCTATCCTCAACTGTGAAAAAAGCGGGTTAACGTTCATTTTTTTTTGTTTTTTTTTTTGGTTTTTTTTTTTGGTTTTTTTTACACCGACTGCATTTATAGAAACAATCTCATAAATTTTCATTAAACTTACCCAATAATCGTGTCCTTTTAAGTAAGCGTTATGAAAAAAAAAAAAAAACAAACCCAAACAAACGTTTAAAAGCTGATCGAAAGTTTTGTTAATATTTATGGCCCAGCAATTATTTCCTTACACCATGCAAAGCGTTATTCGAAACCCAAACGATCGACGAATCGTGTTTTTTTTTCTTGTTTGATTTTTTTATTTTTTAATTTTTTTTTATTAAATTGTTAAAATTGCACATCGAAGCGAAGCAAAAATTATTTTGGCCAGTGACATGAATTTCTTTTTAGTTTTTAAGATGGTTCGATCGTAATTTATCGGTTTCAAAGGTGGTTTTGAAATATTTTGAAAAATTGGACTGAATTCATTTTTTTCGAAATTCGGATGCGATAATTTCGAATAGATTTTTATTTCGAATGTTTGATTTTTTAAAATGAATTATTATTTATACAAAATAAATGATTATTTAAAATAATCATCCATTTTAGTAAATAATAATAACAATAATAATAATAATAAATAATAATAAGATAAATTTAATAAATAATTATTAAAAATAATTATTTATTTTTTAATAATTTTATTTTTATTTTTAATAAATTTTACTTATTTTAAATAATGATTGAAAAGTTCGAAAAGAATTAGTATAAAATTTCACACATTTCCAGTCTCGTAAAATTCTTATTTCGAAAAATGTTCGATTTAACGAAAAAAAAAGTTATTTTCGATATTAATAAATTCTTATCAGTAAAATTATGTAAAATCAGATAGTTATCAATAAAATCAAATATTTTTCGAATTCCATAACCCAAACAAACCCAAAAAAAAAAATTTTCTCAAAAAAACCTCAATATTTCTCCTTTCGAATAAAACACAAATAAAGGCGATTGAAAATTTGTATTTTGAATTGAAGAATTTCCAAAATGAAACTTTTTTCCTTCGTCAGCCCTTTTTAATTAAGGGGACAAAAAAATTGTTCGTAAAAATAAGCGAAGGTTAGTTTTTGCTCAAGTTTTTTGAAAATTTTTTTTTAAAAGCTCGATTTTTCGTAAATACACGATTGTGTAAATTTTGTAATTTTGAATAAATGTTTAACTAACCTTTGTGAGTTTTCATGTGAGTTCGAAGATTTCCTACTGTGCTGTAAGTCCTCGAGCATCCGTCGTACTCGCACTCGTAACGACTTATGTGTTTTTGATTGGTGTCCGGATCGGTGCTTTCGATAGTTATCGTGGCATGAGAAGGGTCATCAGGCATGGAATCATCCTGGCCAGGATGAATTCTCATATAAATTTCGTTCGGGCTAATCGTATGATGAATGTACCTGAAAGACAAATTTACCAATTAATTCGCCTTGAATTTTCTATTTCTAAAAATAAATTTAAAAAAATTGTCCAAAAACGTTTTTTGGAATTTTCGTAGTCTAATTTTGTACTTTGGGCAAAAACTCGAGCATTTTCGTAATCAGCGGAAAATTTCCGATCGAATACACATTTTTAATAGTTTTAAAGAGGAAAACATTTTTTTCGATCTCCCTGGGCACTTTTCCAGAATCGAGAAAATCACGATATTTCAAATGGTCGTAGATCGGAATTTTTCTGTGCGATTGAGATTCATAGGGGGTGTTTGGAAAAGGTTTTTGCCTGACTTAAATAATCGCGTTGGATTCGTATCGATAGCTCTTTTA
>JAPYZJ010005805.1:0-10954 GCA_030522765.1 Ophioninae sp. B BG-2022a
CCTTTTCCAAACACACCAAATAAATCTCCATCGCATAGGAGAAGCCTACTCTACGACCTTTTGAAATATCGTGATTTCTGAGATTCTGGAAAAGTGGCCGGGAAAGGCGAAAAATATTTTTTTCCGTTTTTAAACTCTTAAAAGGGTCTACTCAATCGGAAATTTTCCGCTGATTACGAATCTGCCCGAAAATTTGCCGAAAGTGGAAAATTACACTGGGAAAATGAGAAAAACCTTTCTAGAATATTTTTTCGACATTTTTCCCTAGAAATGGAGAGTTCAAGGAGAATTAAATTGTGGATTTGTCTTCAAGGTATAAAAATACATCGTCATGGAGCTGCAATATGACACTAAACGTCTAAATATAATAATTATTTGGAGGTTAAGCCTGCTGAACGGGCGCGCCTGATTGGCTGCCTATAAAATTTAATAACAATCGAGGGGTTAATCCGGGAACCTCACATGCTCGTATCAGTCGACTCAGAATTTCACACCCAACTCCCCATTTCCCGGATGATATTCTTACATGGGACACCCTGTATAAAAATTGTATTTAGAATTACTCCATGTTTAGCTATTTCATTAGGTATACACAAAGTAGTAACACAACGTTACGTCTTGTCCACCGAATTATTTTTTTTTAACTATCACAAAGTTGTCACTTTTTGTGTTTTTGAATAATTCTAGAGATTCTAGTAACCAAAATGAAGGCAAAATAAGAGAAATGTTAAACGTACGTCATCAATTTTACACCTTTTATTCTGTATGGCTAATTATTCTTACTTTTTTAATGGCAACAAGTACCTGCCACGTGTTCAGGATTTTCTTTGGATCGCGATTAAAATCAAAATTCTACTTGTATCTCAATGATTAGCTTTACCTTGACGATCGAAGTTGAGGTACTTATGACGGTACCCATTGCCTGGGTCAGGCCTCCGACGTTTGTCGTATTGTGTACCATGTAATTAATAGTCGCGAGAACGATGATGACCATGCCGGACGTATAGAAAGTCACTAGATGATTACTGAACTTGGGTAATCCAGGGCCCAGCCACAGACCAATAAGGAGAAACAATGCTTTTATCATGTTGGCATATTTCTCGTATCTTTTCGGTTCGATGACCATTACCTCGGGCATTTCGGAGCACAATCACCCAAATGGTAATGCCGAAGTGAAAATAGATGGAAGAACAGTTTTTCGATCGACTGTTTCAAGTTTCAATGACAATAAAATAATATCCCGGAAGTGTGTACTCCACAGTCGAATTTCCATATTCCGGGAATACAATACCTGTATCCAAGATCAATCGAAGCATTTCCATTGTTTCATCAAATTGCCATCGTATCATGTCCCTGCACAAATAAGTTATAATCTTTTGACGTGCCGGCTATTTTTCCGTGCACTATTTGGGGGTTTTGAATGTACGTGAATGAAGATTGATAACAGATTGGCCATCGGCACATAAGAATAATGATTGCAAAATCGCACGTTGTTTCGTAGAAACTTTTCATACGAAAATACAACTAGTGAAAAAAGAGTATTGCTGTGCGAAATCGCTAGCGTTATAATACAATAATGCCTCCAAATTGGTTCCGATTATTTCGAGCCTCGACTCGTGCGCATGCGTTCTTGCCGTCATAATCCTCGTACCGTTCGCTGTTGCGCGCAAGGCCTTTAGTGCGCCCAATGCCGCCCGAGGGACGCATTGTAACGAGAACTTTCCGATACTAGTGTTCGCCAAATAAACGTTACACAGGCTGTTGAGAAGTTTATGTTAGCAAGCATCGAAGCGCGGTACAGCGCGTATCACGCTTGTCAACTTTATGTCCATCGGGAAGAAGTACTATAGCGGAGCCAAACTTCATCCCGAACAAGGTAACAAAATGGTAGGATCTGCAACGGCCGGTCTCAAGATCGTATTGCAAAGCGCAGAGTAGCTTGGGCTCGTGTATTCTCATCGTCCATTATTCTGCCGAACTTTTCGCCAATATCAAATGGACTAGTGTGACGATCGACCTGCGCAGTTTGTACGTTACTTTATCCGAATGGATAGTATCTCAAACAAATGCGTTCACCAGCAATCGTACGCAAACCGCCCACAGAGCTATTCCAAAACTCTTCTTCAGCAGGGTGTTTTTTTTCGATGTGACTCATTTTTCCAACGCGAATAATCCAAGCAAACCCAAACAAACAAACCGACAGCCATTCCAAAACTCTTCTTCAGCAAGCTGATTTTTCCATTGAAACTTACGAACGAATAGACGATGCCGTAGATCGTGGTGAGCCTGGCGATAGATCGAACCCCGACTGTCAGTCAAAAGAATCTCGAAGTTGCGCGACCCGAGCATAGATCGGCCAGTAGCCATGGGGGTTTGACCACCCGCACGTAACTCTCGTACTTCTGCAATTTCCTGCCCATTACACCCATTACTTGAGACGGATAGGATCCAACCCGATAGTTGATAACTTCCCGGTCACGTAAAAGCTCGAAACCCCGGACTGCCGGAAGATTATCGTTGGACGCAACGTCGAACCTTTACATGTAAAATGCCGTAATACCACAAAATTGGCTTCTATAGCCGGTGCAACCGATCATCCGCAATTCTCGGTGATCGGACCTACGAAGTCACATCGGTAGAATAAAAGCTCTGAACCGTTCGAGTAGCGGAAACTGCCTTCACTTTCCTGTAGGGTACAATAAGGGGTTATTCGGCAGGCATGAAATGTTTAGTACGTCCTACTTGATCGAAAAAAATGACCACCCGATGAGGCGTGCAGTCCATTCGGCGCAGTCACTTTGACACAACTTTCCTTTATCAAAGATCGTAACCCGGTGTGTCCAAAGTACCTCGTGATATTTGCAAGCCCTGTATTCTGTGGCAGCTCAATAGCGGATTCAACGCATAACCCAAACGAACCCAAAAAGTGCACGAAAGTTTGATGTTAGTACGATTTGTTCTCCGCACACAAGAGTCATTTTTTTCGAGGTTCGAAAACCTCGAAAAAATACTTGAATTACTTTTACCAAAATGAGCATTTTTGTTTAAATTTTAATGATCCAGTTGACAGAACTGTGTCGTGGTCCGAAGAAAAGGTTCCGGAATTTCTCTTCGATAACGATTGACCCTATCAAATAATTTCTTCTATGAAACCGTAAAATAGACAAACCACTTTATTTACTGCATAAAGGAGCACTGACTGAGTTGTGCCAAAACGAATGAGATCGTTCGTTGATAATCGATTATTCGTGGGCAATCGACATGATCCTTCCATTCTTATTGACACGTCCATTACAGGATGTGAAAAGAACGAATATTTTCTGCTTTCGAAGAACAAGTACGATCGTACAGCCCAAATGATCAGCGAAATCCAAGAAGAAGCACTTTTCTTTCATCCTTGGGTCATGTATGCTTTAAATGATGTTGAATTTAAATTGTTAACCACTAAACTTCTAGAAAGGTCTCGTCACCAAAATCGTTGCCGAATTATTCGACGCTCGATACTCGGGTAACGATATTTCCTGTCGCAGCCTCACTTGCCCTCTTCGAGGGTATTTAGACAGAAGAAGTACGAAACCGCCGTGTTTAGGGTCTGAAAATCAGAACAAGTCCGTTTGGATACCCATATTGGAAAGTGCGGTTGTATAATTGTCGGTCTTGGGGGGTGAAAACGTACGGCAACGAACATATCCAGGGATATCGTGGAGAAATTCCAGGCCGTCAGGACCAGCGGTTTCCACATTAGCATTATGAGAATGCTGGTCATGAAAGGTATTTCACCGGAACCTGCCCACCCACTACTGTAAACTGCATCCCGAAAGGACTCGGTCTGTCAAAATACAAAGCACAGTGAGTATTTACCGAAATTGGAAAGACCAATCTGGACAACTGAAACAATCGAGACTACCTCGTTCGTTAGAAACGTTCCCGTCCATCCATAAGACAGGGATTGCAAAAACTTCATCATGATGTATAGCAGTGGCGTCGCGATACTTTCCGTTCTAATCTACAACGATCGAGAAACACGAGAAACGTCTGTCATTAATATTTCTTCCAAGCGAGGTACAACGTCTCATTTTTTTTCAACGGATTTTCGAGTCGACAACTGAGAATTTCTCGATGGATTTGTAATCGTAAAATATCGGTATTTCGATTCGTGTCGAAATGGAAAAGAATTTTCTTTGAAACAGAGGATGACGCGGAGCCTCGATTGCAAATACCTTGGCCAATTGATATATATTAACGCACAAGCTTAGCGCTGTGGTGATCATCATCCACAGTGCGATCGGGCCGTAAACGCGTTCGAGAGTGTTGCAGCAGTCGGCGAGGATCCGACGGCGCAGGACGCACTCGCGGATCAGTTGGCGATAATCGTTTTTCGACTCGTGACCTCTCAAGCGATACGCGAGTGCACGAAATTGCGTCGCGATTTGAAAAACGTAGAAGCCGAGGCCCGTATCAACGGTCACTGATACGCAGGCCACAGATATGCTGATGAAACTCTCGAAAAAATAATGAACAACGTAGATGATGAAGCTGCTCTTGGGGTTCCAGGGATATGTCGTGGGCAGAGGTAAACTGTACTTTATCGGATCCGCACCTCGAACCAATTGCATTATTATTGATATGGGTGGGCTAACGGAGATGGCGACTGATAGCGATATGAAAACTCTCGACATTATCGTAGCGGATTTATGGAAGTAATTTAAGGGTGAGAGCAGAACGCTCCGAAGCTCGGATGTTGAAAAGTCCTTCCGAAAATTATGCTCCAGAGTCGCGTGCATCCTCTTCATGTCTTCGCGGTGCAGCAAGAACAGAATTACCTTGAAAAATAACGGGGTACGACTCGAGTTATGACATTTGCGTCATGGAGAGATGTCATTGAATTACGCGATTCAATTAAATTCGCATTATTCATTATTGTTTCATTGAATTTTTAACAGTAGTAAAAATTCTACACGAGGCTATCCGGGTATGTGTTTTCAAGGGGTTAGGCTATTGCGATGAAACGATCATCAGGGTTCCTTGAAACAAATCATTCCAAAGGACCCAGTAGGACCATGAAAAAATCGTTCGCAAAATTATTTTTATGTCCATAAGCAAAATAGTGTACGACATTTTATTGACGAATATAAATAATCCGAAGAAGGATCTATAACAGTGAGGGGCTCAACGGTTTACTTTATTCTCGCGATCCGGTTGATCTGAAACAAAAAAGACAGAGTTGTTTCTAAAATTCACTAAGAGTTGGTAAGCCTTGCCCTAGCCGTTTCTGTTTCGACAAAAAAAGAAACATAATAAATTTAGTATCATCCAATAAATAAGTAGATCAAACAAGATAAAATATTAAAACATATTCTACATTTTTCGGAATGAAAAAACCTATCTTTCGATTCGTTTTTAAATAAAAACTATGTTTCTTGAATCTTTTCTAAAAGCGATGTTACTTAAGATTGTATTGAAAGTTTGGCTGGCACTACTGTCGTTGCAATCGTAAGTTTACCTTCAATCTTTGATTTCGACATCGTAAGTTGGAGCTTCCTCTTCAATTTGAGTTGCCCCTCGTGACGAAACTTTTTTCAAAAATATGTACAGTAGCCTAACCCCTTTGAGGATTTTTCAAAAAAGTTTTACCAGCAAACTTGACCAAATGAAGAATAAATATTGGCCACGCGTAAGCAATTTCATACTCCTTCTTTCCAGCACCTGATTATTGGTTTTCATTTGTTACTTGATTAAATGCTCAATCGACACGAATGTTCAATCTGTATACCTACTGGTATTTTTTGGGATACCAACCACAAATTTTGGAGTATGTTCCGTTGATGAATTACCTTGACTACCGAAGTTGAGGTACTTATGCAGGTGCCCATTGCCTGCGTCACGCCCCCGACATTTGTCGAATGGTGTATGATGAAATTGATATTCGCCAGTACGACGATTATCGTACCAGACGTATAGAAAACAACTAGGTGATTACTAAACTTGGGTAATCCAGGGCCCAGCCACAAACCCACGAAGACAAACAATGTTTTTATTGTTTTCGCATATTTCTCGTATCTTTTACGTTCGTTGGCCATTTTCGCAGATATTTCGGAGCGCATTGTCTCAAACAGCGATTGTCAGCAATTGCTCGAATTCAGGAGTGGGTAAGTTCGACGTGTAGCTAATGTGGGAGGGGGAGGGGGGGGGGGCATTTTCGGCAATAATATTTGTATTCAAGTTTAGTCTACACGATGCACTTCTATTTTATGATAAAAATAGAAATAAATCATATCTTTACAGTCCCATGATGTGGCTAAATATTAATAACCGGATGATGATCGGCACGTAGGAATAATGGTTCAGAATGCAACAACGGATAAAGAATATTGCTATAAGCAAATTATCATCGTTTCAATATAATGTACCCTAATGCCGTCGAATTGGTTCGAATTATTTAGCGTTACAGAGCACGCGCATGCGTTCTGTGTATCGTCATTCGGAATCTCCATACTGTTGCATAGACGACGTTAATTCCGCCTATCGTTGGCTGTGTGACAAATTGTGACGGAAAGCTTTATGCACCGGTGTTCTTGAATTAAACACGTCTTATAAGGTCTTGAGAAATGTACGTTAGCCAACTTGGACCTGCTTCGTGGCATACGTCACACTTTTTCCTACGAGAAAGAAGTACCAAGCCGGATCCAATCTTCGTCACGAACGAAACGACAAAATGGTAGAATCCGCAAGGTCCGGTCTAAAGATCGTATCGCTCAGTGCACGGGAGCTTGGGCACGTTGTGTCTTCATCGTCTATGATTCTGTTGAACCTTTCGCCAATATCAAACGAACTATTGTGATTAATCAGTCTGTGAATGTTGTACATTATCATGTGCATAAATAGCGTCTCAAACAAACACGCGTTCACCGGAATCATACACGAGCCGTCGGCTGTTGAAAAACCTCCTATTCAGCAGGGTGTTGCTCCATTCGAAAAGTTTTCTTCGATAGGCTGATACTTGGCTTGTAACTGACGACCAAATACACGATAGCGTAGATCATGTGACCCCGGCGATAGATCGAACGCCAACTGTTAGTCAAAAGAATCTCGAAGTTGCGCGACCCGAGCATAGTCCGTCCAGTAGCCATGGGGGTTTGACCTCGCGAGCGTCAGTCTCGTACATCTGCAATTTCCTACCCATTACACCCATTATTTGAGACCGGTATGATCCAACCCGATAGTTGATAACTTCGAGGTCAAGTAGACGCTCGAAACTCCGGAGAGCCGGAAGATTATCGCTGAGGGCAACGTCGAACCTTGACAAGTAAAATGCCGTAATACCACAAAATTGGCTTCTATAGCCGGTGCAACCGATCATTCGTAATTCTCGGTAGGTAATCGATCTTCCGAAGTCACAACGGGAGGACAATAGATGCGAACAGTTCGAACAGCACAAGCTATTTTTACTTTTTTTCGTCGAGGAAAATAAGTGGCTATTCGTGGGACGTGAAACGTTCACCCCGTACTTGCCCGCAAAAATGATTCGCGCAATACGCTGCACAATCGGTAGAATCGGCGCAGTCGCTTCCGCACAACTCCGGTGCATAAAAACTTCGTAAAGCACAGTGTCGAAAAGTCCGTGGTAACGTCTGGTGCAAGCTCGGCTCCCAAGACCCAATGACGCAGTGACCGACAGTCTCTTCGTAAGTACGATCGTGCTCATCCCATAATATTCGTTCGTTCTTTTACCCTCGACTGGAAAGTCGATTTTCTTGATTGTGATAGTAAAATAAATTTTGACACTCGTTGATTTGCTTCTACATCCTCGGAGGTTTCTCCTTGGAAAAATCGAGGCTCGTCCTCTCGCTGGAGAATCCTCGTCTTTCCCTTCTACCCTTGGTTAATGTATTATTTCAATACTGCATAATATCAAAGACGCGAGATCGAAAGTATCTTGCGTAGATTTTCCGGATGCCCACGTAAAAAAATCAGCACTTTTCCATTTTCATGGACACATCCGTTACGTCGGAATATCGAATGTTTCGTGTTGTCCATCCGAAAATAATATCATTCGAAACAATCGACAGGATCCATGAAGGGGCCTTCCTTTCATTCGTCGGTCACGCTCTCTTTAAATAAAAGTTGCTCTGCATATTTTATTGAAACTGTTGACCAGCAAACGTATCGAAACCGCCGTCATTAAGATTGTCGATGACGGGATTCGGTGCTTGGTGCTTGGTACCCGGGGCGCGGTATTTTCCGTCGTAGCCTCATTTGCCCTCGTCGAGGGTTCTCAGACAGAAGAAGTACGAAATAGCCGTGTTGAGGGTCTGGAAGTGATTTCAAGTTTTTTTCGACACACATATTGGTAAACGCAACTTATCGGGTATCGGTGGAAACCCACGGCAACGAACATATCGAGCGATATCGTCGAGAAACTCCAAGCCGTCAACACCAGCGGTTTCCACATCAGCATTATTCGAATGCTGGTCATGAAAGGTATTTCACCGGAACCTGCCCACCCACTACTGTACACTGCGTCCCGAAAAGACTCGGTCTGTCAAAATACAGAGTACCGTGAATTTTTGCCATTATTGGAAATACCAAACTGCACGACTCATCGAGTCATCCGGACTACCTCGGTTGTTAGGAACGTTCCGGTCCATCCGTAGGACAGGGATTGCAAAAACTTCATCATGATGTACAACACCGTCGTCGCGATACTTCCCGACCTAATCTGTCACGAGAAATGCCTAGAATTAATGTTTCTTCCAAGTGAAGTAAAACTTTCCAGATACATCTTCGACCCCAATTATTCACGATCTCGATTTGAAAATTACGCACATCCTCGAGAGCCTGCGTAATCGAATCAATCAATTTCATTAACAGAATTTAAATTAAATTAATTTTTCTTTAACTGGACTCTTTTGTTGTCAGAAGAATTTACTTTTTTGTCCTGACAACCACAATTGATTTTTCTCTTGTGAACGCAATTGACTTGTTTGTTGTAAAAAATATTGACTATTTTGTTGTCGAAAAAATGTATTTTTCTTGTTATGAAAAGTAACAGTTTTTTGACAACTGTCAGTGGCAAATCGAGGCAAACGAAAAATGCACGAAGCGAATTATGAGGCGTGTCGAGGTGCGACGATCATATTCTTCTTAAGCGCGAAGCCTCCGTGTCGCCGGTGTACCTTGGCCAATTGATATATATTAACGCACAAGCTTAGCGCGGTGCTGATCATCATCCAGAGTGCGATCGGTCCGTAAACGCGTTCGAGAGTGTTGCAGCAGTCGATAAGGATCCGTCGACGCAGGACGCACTCACGGATCAGTCGTCGATAATCGCTTTTCGAGTCGAGGAGACTCAAGCGATGTGCGAGCGCGCGAAATTGCGTCGCGATTTGAAAAACGTAGAAGCCGAGGCCCGTGTCGACGGTCACCGATACGGTCCCCGTGAACATGCAAACGAAACCCTCGAAAAAATAATGAGCAACGAAGATCGCGATGCTGCTTTTGTGGTCCCAGGGATATGCCGTCGGCAGGGGTAATTCGTAATGGATCGGATTAGCACCCCGTAACAATTGTACTACTATCAATATGCATGGGTTTATGGCGAGAGCGACCGAGAGCGCTATGAAGACTTTTGACATTATTGTTGCCGATTTATGAAAGTAACGCAACGGAGAGAGCAGAACACTTTGGAGCTCGGGTTTCGAAAAGTCGTTGCGAAACTGATTCTCCAGAATCTCGTGCATCTTCTTCATCTCGTTGCGGTACAGCAGAAACAGAATCGCCTTGAAAAGTAATGGGATACACGTGAGATTATACCCCTCTGATCGTAGGGAGATTTCGTTGAATTTTTTATTTCGTTTAATTGACATTTCATTGAGTTTTCATTCATTCATTTCATTTCATTTCATTTAATTACACCGCGCGTTTGTTAACGGTAGAAACACTTCTGCATGACTCGATCTGGATGTATATACTCGAGGGGTTAGGCTACTGTGAACATCCGAAAATCAGGGTTATTCGAGAGAACTAATTCTGAAGGAAGAATTATGAAACGATCGTTCCGATATGTAGGTATATCCTACCTATATGAATCAATTTGAGGTACAAATTTTGTGGGAGTACAGAAATACCTAAATTACGCAATTATCAACCCGAGGACCTTTAAAAGTGCGAGGCTCAACGGAGTACTTGATATTAGTCATCCCGTTGATCTGAAACAATGAACGAGTTGTTTCTTGAATTTGATCAAATAAAAAAAAATATCTTGTATATAAAATTCTCCTGTCACAGTGCTTGTCCCCGGACTCCTCCGAAACGGCTGAACCGATTTTAATGAAATTTTGCACATACATTCGTTAGGCCTGAGAATAGGTTTTTATCTATGGCTAAATCCTAAAGGAAAAAAAGTTATCGATGATTGAGTGAAAAAACTTTTTTTGCCCGAAACCGAAAAAATTTTTGATTTTTAATATTTTGTTAAATGGTCGATTTTTATTAAATTTGATGCCCTAAGCACGAATCTACCATTAAACCCAAAATTTTCATGGAAAAAATCGTGTTTTTAGAAGTTTTTTAACGATTTTTTCATGACAATTTTGGGTTTTGGGGAAAATTAATGGTAGATTCGTGCTCAGGGGACCATATTAAATCAAAATAGACCATTAAAAAAAATATTAAAAATCAAAAAATTTTCCGATTTCAGGACAAACAAAGTTTTTTCAATCAATCATCGACAACTTTTTTTCCTTTAGGATTTGGCACTCCACTCTGTGCTTAATCTCTTCGTTATGATTTTCTTTTCAAAATGCTTTTTTAATCATTAAAATCCGATAATTTTTCGATTTTTGGCAGAATTTCGAAGTTGGACCATTGATTTTTGCCAATTTTTCCATGCATACCCCTTTGGCCTCGTATTTTGCCATTTTTCGAGTGAACTTTCCGGGAAAACTATAAGAGA
>JAPYZJ010005806.1:0-15899 GCA_030522765.1 Ophioninae sp. B BG-2022a
AAAGTTTTTTCACTAAATCATCGATAACTTTTTTTCCTTTAGGATTTGGCACTCCACTCTGTGCTCAATCTCTTCGTTATGATTTTCTCTTCAAAATGCATTTTTAAAAATCCAAATCCGAGGATTTTTCGATTTTTGGCAAAATTTCAAAGTTGGACCATCGATTTTTGCCAATTTTTTCATACATACCCCTTTGCCTCTTTTTTTCCGATCTTTCAAGTAGACTTTCCGGGAAAACTATACGAGGTATCGATACGAATCCAACGCCATTATTTAAGTCAGGCAAAAAGCTTTTCCAAACCCACCAAATAAATCTCAATAGCTGATAAGAAGCTCACCCTACGACCTTTTGAAATTTCGTGATTTTTGAGATTCCGGAAAAGTGGCCGGGAAAGTCGAAAAATATTTTTTTCTGTTTTTAAACTCTTAAAACGGTCTGTTTAATCGTAAATTTTCCGCTGATTACGAATATGCCCGAAATTTTGCCGAAAGTGCAAAATTGGACTGGGAAAATGTGAAAACCCTTTCCAGAATATTTTTTCGACATTTTCCCTTAGAAATGGAGAGTTCAATGTGAACCAAATTGTGGATTTATCTTCAAGGTATAAAAATACATCATCATAAACCTACGATATGATACTAAACGTCTAACTATAATAATTATTTCGAGGCTAAGCCCGCTGCAGGGGCGCGCCTGATTGGCTGCCTTAAAAAATTAATAACAATTCAGGGATTGATCCGGGAACCTTACATGCTTATATCAATCGCCTCAGAATTTCACTCCCAACTCCCTATTTCACGGATGACATTCTTACCGAGAACAAAATGTATAATATTTATAACTAACACTATATCAGGGTAAAAATACTAAAAATACAACGGTGATTGTAACACGTAAAGAGCAATGTATTTCAATTGAAAAACAACAAATAACAATACCATGACCTTAATTAGTGAATTCAACCTCGCGTGTCTGATCTTCTCTACCGACGTTTTTTGTATCGTCTTTCCCTTTCGAACGATACCAAGATTCCTTGATTTCCTTCATAAGTTCGTAAAAATCCATCAAAATTGCACTTCCAAATTGGAAATTGCCATTCCAATTACCACCCATTTCCAAACGAACGAAAACATCCAAAATTGCATTACTGAAAACCGGCATTACTTTTCATCCGATCCAACTCAGATCGATCTTTTTTTCTTCGAACATGAACGTTCCTGCTCGAAGTAAATAAGTTGGAAGTTGTCACGCCGCTTTCCTGGCATAGAGCACCAGAGGATTAGGATCTCTGTCCCATCGGAGACGCGTTCGCAGTGTCCGAAGTTCAAGTCTGTTCTTTTCTTTTTCATTCGTAGGCCTGATAGTTTCCATCGTTTTGCCTCGCTTCAGCCATAACCCCCCCTCCACCATCCCCTCGCCGCGTCCTGCTTCGGCCTCTATCCCCTCCCGGTTGAGCAACGCTCTCTCGAACACCTCGTCAATTCAGCGAGCCTCGAGAATCACTGCGACATCCCCCTTCATCCTCGTCTCGACGCCTCCAGCATCTTTCGGAAATGGAGTATGGTTGCGTCTCTTCTCTCGTTTGTCTTGTACTTCGCACTCTCGGCGAGACTAGCATCTGTTATTTTCTTGATTCTTGGGTGGGAGAAGAAGCTTTTTTTTTTGCTACGACACTCTCGTGGCCTCGAAGTAGCTGATACATGGCTGTTTGGGTTGAAACTGCGTCGATTGGATTGCTGAACTTGCTTCAACGTTGCTAATTCTGAGCCGGAATGTGCTAGAAGTATTGGGTGGTGTCGGTGAGGATTTGGGTTTTTTTGGGTTTGGGTTGGTTCGAGAATATTTTGCTGGTCGGGATAGTGCTGAAGGCAAAAGGAGTATGTATGGAAAATTTGCAAAAATCGATGGTCCAACTTTGAAATTCTGCCAAAAATAAAAAAATCGTCGGATTTTAATAATTGAAAAAGCGTTTGAGCATAGAGTGGAGTGCCAAATTCTAGAGGAAAAGATGTCGGTGAGGATTTGGATATTTGGATGTGGGTTGTTTCGAAAATATTTCGGTGGTCGGGATAGCGCTGAAGGGAAAGGGACAAATTTGCAAAAATCGATGGTCCAACTTTTAAATTCTGCCAAAAATAAAAAATTATTGGATTTCAATAGTTAAAGCAGCGTTTTGAAGAGATAATCATAACGAAGAGATTGACCACAGAGTGGAGTGCCAAATCCTTACAGGAAAAAGTGTCGGTGACGATTTGGATATTTGGATGTGGGTTGGTTCGAGAATATTTCAGTGGTCGGGATAGTGCTGGAGGCAAAAGGGGTATGTATGGAAAAATTGGCAAAAATCGATGGTCCAACTTTGAAATTCTGCCAAAAATCAAAAAATCATCGGATTTTAATGATTGAAAAAGCGTTTTGAAGAGATAATCATAACGAAGAGATTGAGCACAGAGTGGAGTGCCAAATCCTTAAAGAAAAATATGTCGGTGAGGATTTGTATATTTGGATGTGGGTTGCTTCGAAAATATTTCGGTGGTTGGGATGCTGCTGAAGAGTAGAGAGCCTCGAGTATCACAATTAAAATGTCATTAAGTTTTTTAATTTCAGATAAGCAGAATGGGCGGAATAATGGCAGCAGTGGAGAACCTCTTTTTTACATGTGTTCCTGTTGGGCGATGTATTTCCGATTATATTCGATATATCGACGTCAAAAAAATTACAAAGTTTGTTTAAACGTTAATTAAAATGTGTTGTGGAAATTCATTGATATATTACTCAATTGAAAGAATAAAATAAATCTCAATGAAATCGAAACCCCGAAATGATATTTTCCAACAAAATCTATCAGCCTGTTGTTTTTGATCACTCGACACGCATTGTTCGCAAGAATGGAACATTACCTCGCTAGTATCGAATCTACGTTGCGAACCGTGGGAAAAAAAATTGGCGCGGCTTTTGTTTATAGCCCATCGACGTCGCGCAATCGGTTCATGTCGAGGTTCAAGTCGCGAAAGAAAATACCTCGGGAATTCGCGATGTCAAGGGGCACGAATAGGACGAATAGCACGAATAGATAGAAAAAGCTATTTCGCGACCTGCGATTTATATGCCAGCGCATAATTGCGAAATATTGTATCGCGTGTGTTTTTAAGTTATGAGGTTAACTTTAAACGGCGATCCAAGGGCGCAATGCAGTTAATTCGCAATAACTTATGCACCAAGCGTGATCGGTGGATTACGAGAAAGATGACAGAAATGTCGAAAGAAATAAGAGTCGATTGAAAATACCGCGTGATCTACAAATTGCGCAAGAAAAACATTTTCTTTCGAATCAGGTTTGTTTGGGTTTGTTTGGGTTATGAAACTTATGAAAATAAGAAAAAATCTCAACCTCCCCCGACTCAAATTCACTAGTGATGATGATGGTGATAAAGTTTATTATGCCTTAGTATAACTATGAGAGAAGATAATTATGATAACAAATAGATAAATTATACAGAAATAAAGAATTTTAACTCTACAATGCATGATTTTTTCAGTCTGTTTGGAAAAAAAATATTATGTGCTATTTTAGGCCCAGATATCGTAAAAAATAGTAAAAAAAAATTTTTAAACATTAAAAAATAAAAATTAAAAGTTCCACATCGGGAACGTTGATAAAAATCACTTTGTCAACATCAAAATACAAACTAATTGAAAAAATACACTTACCTCGTAATAGTTGACAGTCCAACAAGAGTGTAGATATTTTTTTTCTATTTCAAAATAGAAAATAAGTCAATTTTATGAAATTTCAAACTTCGAAAAGTACAGAGTTTGGTGAAAAGACCGACGACTGCTCGCATCAAAACTTCATTCTGTCTTCCTCTAACATCTACCTGAAATTATATGAACTAGGACATGAATAAATGCATCTAGTTTCCTCGTATTCTCAAAAGATGTCGCTACTCGTTACGAATTCGGAGTGAGATTAGATTTTGTTAGTTGTTTTTTTTTTTGCATTTTGAACAATATGCAATGTAGGGTTAAAATAAAATACTAACATAACGATAATAATAAAAATAATACAAAAAGAAAATAGTGACATATCAAAAACGTTCGAACAAAAAAAAATTAATACATAATTATATAATTACCAAGTATTTTCAAAGCTCGTTCGCATTTTGAAGAAAAGGAACGGCTTAAGCCTCGCAGAATAAACAGACGCAGAACCTAAAACTCTGGTTTTGCCCAAGATACGATTCTTCAACATTCGGAAGAAAGCAGAGGGTCTTAGGTCACGCGGAACGGACTAAAATAAGCATCCACGTTTCGCTTTAATCCCGAAACTTAACCAGTTACGGAAATAATGCGTCCGATGGTTGTGGTGAGGTTAAGTTGCTCACCCATCTTGCCGAGGGGTTCTTAAATTATAATAATAATAAAAATAATGATTATTGCCATTATTGTTATTATTATACAAAAACACTAGGGTGCAGGTACAGGGTGTCCCATTCGACCGAATCCACCCAAATGTATCTCTGTCCCTTTTTTAAAAGGATATTTTTGAACAATTTAGAGTTTTTTTTAGTTATTTAAGGTTACATCTTTAAGGCGTAATTATTTAAGGCGTTTTTCGGTTATTTTAGTTAAAATTGCATTTTTCGTTATTTTAGTTATATTTATTATTACATTTATTATTCACTTATTATTTTGTTTGGGTTTGTTTGGATTTACTTTTTATTTTGTTTACTTATTTTGTTAAACTTTATATCTTTATTTCGTTAACACATTTAATTAACCTTAAACCGCCCGAAAGTTTTTTTCCACTAGAGACTATTAAAATCTATCCCCATTATTCATCGAGTCGATATGTGACGTCACCGCGATCCACTCTCATCAAAGTCACTCCGTAGAGGTCGTACGAAGGTCAAAACTTCTCAATCGATAAAATCCCACATTTTTATGATTCCTCAATCAATCCTCATCGAACAATCAAAAAATCTGTTCCTTTCGTATTTTCGTATAATCGTCCATTAAAAAGATCTTCCATTGAAACCATTCAAGAGGGACACCCCGTATCTTCGCGCAGAGAAGCAAGGCTTCGATTCTGTAGAATTAACCGATAATTCCCGATAATTCTTTTTAATCCGAAAAAAAAAAAAAAAAAAAAAAAAAAAAAGGGCGGGGGGGGGGGGAGTTCAAACGGGCAATCGGCTGCAGAAGAGCGCGTATACGTACACGGACGAGGAAACGCACGTGGCTTGCATAAACCGTGGACGTTAGCGGATTCACCAAAGGTATACATTATTATCGCGTGCGTCTTTCCGCGCAACGGTCTCCCAAGCGTATTCGGCAGGGTTTCCCCCCCCCTCCCTCCCCTCTTCCTTCCTCGGCCTCTTCTCGTCTGGTACGTGCATTAAAATTGAAAGACGCATCTTTAGCCTTTCCAAAAAAAAATTTCTTTCACGTTGCGTCCACCGATGAGAATCCTGTCGCAAGTTGGACATTTCGTGTTTATTCCTCGGAGTCGCATTTGTTTTACGCGCTCGGGGCCAAGTAAATTTCCATTCCGGGGTTACAATTATGGGAGAGGTTGGCGCGGTGAACGATCGCTGACGGAGACTGAACAATCCCCGAGCCTCGTGAACGGTTGCGAAAGACGTTTTTTTTTGGGGGGGGGGGGGGGCAAAAATTGTTTCAATTATCATTTTTATTGGGTTTTCGTGAGACGATTTTTTAATTGATTTTCGTCGTGTTTATTTTAGTTGCGTGATTTGGATGTTTGGGTTTAGTTTTATCGATCGCGGTTTTTAATTAAAATCAATAAAACTAAGGTTTTTTTTTTAAATGAAAAAACCTCATTTTCATTAATTTAATTAAATCTAGTTTATTAATGATTAATAATAAATTAATGAATTAATTTTTTATTTTTAACGATTAATAACAAATTTATTTATTTATTTATTATTAATCGTTAAAAAATTAGATTTAATTAAATTAATAAAATAAGGGTTCAATCATTAATAAATTAATTATTCATAACAAATTATTATTGATTTTGTAAATTGATAATAATAATTAAATAAATTATTAATAAATTAATTTATTGATTCATCATTTATCATTAAAAAAATGCTTATTAATAATAAAGACTCTACTACTACTTGATTATTAATAATAAATCAATTTAATTTAATGAAAATTAATAAAAGAAAAAGCTTTTTAATTAACCTTAATCAAAATTAAGGGATATTTTTTTAATTCATATTTTTCTCTTTTGTTGTACCGAATATTTTCTGAGTTGATGCTTTTGGTATTTTAATATCATTTGATTCTGTTTTTTTTTTGTTACTTTGGTTGTTTCCGATCTCTATTGTGCATTTTATCTTTGCCGGGAAGCTTTGATTGATGCGAATGTTCCGTCAATCATTTAATCTTCGTTTGTCCCTCCACCGGAATTTCCCAGTCTTTCTAGGTATCTCTCTCTCGCTCGACTTGCCCTCTCTGTTCCTCTTTGCATTGAATTAATCACACACGTCTCGGGGAGACATTAGTTGCATAATTCTATCAAAGTACATATCTTTCATCCTAACGTACCGTGGCTGACTACTCGACTGCACGCCAACTTTATCACCCGCGGTAAGTGTTCTCTTTTTTGTTTCCAACTATTTTCGTGCTTCACCTGACCGAATCCGTTTCTTTCCTCGATTTCAGATTTTAGCTTGAAAAGCTTCACGATTCTAAGGTTTTTTTAACGTCAAATCTGCACGATCCGACTTGAGGTAAAATTTAAGTACCACGTGACGTATGAGTGCGAGAGACACAACTGAAGTTTTTAAATCGAGATTTTTTAAGTACGTTACATTTTTGCAGTAAAACGAAATTATCGTGTTCTGCGTTTTTGAATTCTGAATAGCCTGATGCTCGATTTTTTTCGTAAAAACTTAATCGCTTATGAGAAAAGTCGGTTCGTTAATTTGTGAGGTTATGTCGATCTTCGATCTTCGAAAAACGTCAGATTTAATAGATCGCGGTTATTAAACCGTTAGAATATGTTAAATTTCTTCGATTATATAACCGGTAAGAAATCTTAATTGACCGCGGTTATTTAACCGATCGCGTTAATTGACCGCGGCCATTTCACTGGCCCGGTAACTTAATTGATGGCAGTTACTCAGATGGTTATTTCGCTGGTCACTCAACCGGTTATTTCGCCGGTCACTCAACCGATTATTTAACCGGTCACTCAACCGGTTATTTAGCCGATCACTCAGCCGGCTATTTAGCCGGTTTAATATGCAGTTTACTTACCGGTTACTTAACCGATTTAATATCCGTTACGTACCGGTTTCTTATTCAAGGTACTTACCGGTTACTTAACCAATTTAATATCCGTTACTTACCGGTTTCATATTCAAGGTACTTACCGGTTACTTAACCGATTTAATATCCGTTACTTACCGGTTTCATATTCAAGTTTCTTACCGGTTACTTAACCGATTTAATATCCGTTACTTACCGGTTTCATATTCAAGGTTCTTACCGGTTACTTAACCGATTTAATTTCATAGTTACTTACCTATCACTTAACTTACCAATTCTCGCGAAATCGTATTCGCCGAATAAAAAATGGCGAAACGCAAAAATACATAAATTTCTCGAAATCAAAACACCGACTTTTCGCAATTTCCATCTGTGCACCGTACTATTCGTTCGATGCATTTACGACGAAAAAAAAAAAACAAAAAAAATTTTCCGCAATCCCGACCGAAAATATTCAAAGTGAGACGTCATCGAGTCGAGAATCGAAAGTGAAATGAGCCCCCGGCCAAGCGTCCAGCTTTCCCCCCACCACACTCGCGACCGTTGAGATTCGGAGGATCGCGTCGCCTACTGGGAAAAAAAAGAAAACAAAGACGCGCGTGCTCTTCCGATCGAGATTCTCGTGGCACTGTGCGTAGCTCGAACCCCATTGGTCGAACGCCACCACACACGTCGCGTTTTTTTCGCACGCTACTGCCGTGTCGCGGCGTTAAATTTCTCTACGCCGCGCAATGTCAAAGACAACGGGTAGCTCGCACTGCCAAATATTATTTTCGTTTACGACTCGAGAATACACACCCCGAGAATATTTTCTCCGTTTCTCCAACCGTAAGGCGTTTATATTTACATACGAACTTCGATTGACCAGAAGGCTGAAAATTCCGAAACTACAAATTTCATAAAGGTCATGTCAGCAAAAGCATGAAATTTGTTTGGGTTTGCTTAGGTTCGTTAGTATTATTTTAAACCCTTGATTTCAAACAAACCTAAACAAACCCAAAAAAAACCCAAAAATTTACAAAATTTGTCATTTCGGAATATTCAAACTCGGGATTTTAAGCGTTCTGGTCATTCGAAGTTCGGTTTTCCTGCCCTACCCCCAAAGTATACTAAATATCAAGGTTATAACGATAATAATGATAAAACGGTAATAACAATAGTAATAACAACATTCCTTAAATGTACCATCCTTGTGCGTATATACAATAAAAAACCCTTTTTTTTTTTTCAAATATTACGAATACTTTCGAATTTGCTGCAGGCAAACATTTTTCCCGTACCGATAAAGCGTCTTCGATTATTTTCATCCGTCAATCTCGAAGTTGAGACGCGATGGTTCGAACCTGTAAAACCAGGTGGCTCCAAAGTACGTTTCTGTCCCCATGGGCTGAAGCAGGATTCTCGCTATTTTCCCCGAGGTTTCTACACGCAGACACGTACGCAGGTAACTATGGATATTGGTACCTGTCGGCGTCCTTTGGTTCGTACGCAAGTCTATATACTCGTTAGATTAGCGTCTGTGTGTGCGGGCATTCGTATCTCCGAGCATATACGTGTGTTCGATAGTAGGCTAGTGAGCGATAAAGTGTTAAAGTGTGAGTGCGACTCTCTCCCTCTTTCCATAGGTGTACCGGTGTTACGTAGTCGCGTCTGTGTGTGTATATTTTTTTCCGTTTCGTGGAGTCACGGCGGACCGCAAGGGAAGCTCGTGGAGGGGGGGGGGGGTCGGCGATGTTAGCCGGTAGTCGTGCGCATGGTGGGGGTAGCTACGGTGGGCGTAGTGGGGGTAAAAGCGAACGGGGCGCGTGGAGGGGGTAGCGGCCGCGCCGCGTACTAGTGGTGGCAACGGTTACACTGGGCGGTGGTGGGGGTCGCTACTAGCGCTTGAGGGTACATTGGGCGGTGGTGGGGTCCCGGCGACCAATGAGAACACCGTATTCCGGTTCGCCTCACGGCACTTCGCGCCGTGAACGTTGTCGTAGGTGAGAGCGACGCGCGCAGCCAGTCGCCAGGTGAGCCAACGATCAGTGCACGCGACGACCGTGGTCGCGTTTCGCATTTTTCGACGTACACATCACGGGCCCTCACGGCTTTTCGACACTCCACCCGAAATACTCGAAACTCCCCCGTGGTATCCGTGTATACAAGTGTGTGGATACATTCGAGAAAAAATTTTATCGTCAATTACAGCGCTACCGTGGACAATCGGCGAAATCGCGATGTTACGGGCTTCGTGATTCGCGAGTTTCGGGCGAGTTTCGTCAGTGCGCGAGAGAGAAAGAGATATACAAAGTTCACGAGAAACCCGCTTGTTACTCGACACATTCGATCAGTTTGCGCGATTGTGACAAAAGTGCGCTGGAGAAAAGTGCCAACGAGCGACAAAAAAAATCCAAACGTTTTCCCCTCCTTCCCTTCCTCCCTCTCTCTCTCTCTCTCTTACACACGGAGCCCCCTTCGCCCTCTCGAGAGTGCGCGAAGAAACGTGTGCCGTCTTCCACTGGAGGGAGAGAGAGGGCGAGATAGACGCGTTAAATAGCAACGAAAATATGTATCGTTGCTTCTAGCGCCACACACGAGGGACCGGTCGCACGCGAGCAAAATTTTCGTGCTCCCTTCCCCCTCCCCCCTCTCTCGGTAGTTTCGATGTAAATATACGGAAGTGCGCGTGCGAATAAAAAAAACAGAGAATATCACTGAAAATTTATAAATATAAAAATACGTATAAAATTCGAAAATCCACTTTTGTTTAAAGGATCAGTGATCAACCGTTCTTGTGTTCAAATCTTCGTTTCTACCTCCCGCCCCAGTGCTTCGATATTTCGCCGCCTTGTCGCGCTACTTTTCACCCAACGTACTTTTTTTTCTATCCTACACTCTTTTCGGCGCTTTTTCATCGATTTTCGAATACCGTTTTATATTTATCGTTAACATCGGTTTTGTTCGTTACTTCGCGCGTGTTGAACCAGTAGAATCGTCGATATCGGTTAGAAAGCTATGCAGATGACGATGGGGGCAAACAAGGGCCCGACTCACCTGGTCGCCCTTTACGTCGCGACCGCCGGTCTCCAGGGCAACGCGCTCGGATCCGACGAGGAAGAAATCACATATCTCGCTTACGTTCTCATCGATGCTCTACAGAACAAGGTGAGGCGAGACGAACGGTTTATTCTTTGCGTCCGCATATCGCGATGGCGGGGGGGGGGGGTCGAGTGGCGTCCGTCGGCGGCCAGCGCAGGAGGGGGGGGGGAATTGGGGGATGAGTAGGAACAGGTGGAAGCGCGATCGGTGTAGGGGTGGGGGTAAAAACCGAAAAACATCGAAATTGAAGAACTGAAGATGAAAATTTGGCTAAAAAAAATCGAATAAAATAATCAGTGGGGTGTCAACGGTAAAAAATGGCGACGGGCGAACCCAAACAAACCTAAACAAATTTTGAGCTTGGAGGCGATGAAAAATTTGAAATTCGCGCCGAAACTCGGATTTACAAAACGGAGGCTTCAGAAAGCGGAATTGAAATTTTCGAGTTGACAAAAAAAGAAATCCCGAACCCAAACCGACAACACAAATGCGAAATCTCTGAAAAATCGATAACCCTAAAGTTTGAAATCAATAAAAGATCGTTACCGACATGAAATTGAGAAAATTCTGAAAAACGAACAGTTAAAAGAAATCGATTAAAAAATATCCAAAATAAAAAGAAACGTACAGTAATTTAAAAAAATAAATCGCTTGACCAAAACGAATCCAATATAGGGTAAACAAACCCAAACAAAAATAAAACGAAATACCCGGAAATTCTAAAAAAAAACGACTTCGAAATAGCTCCAAAAAAAAAGACGAGAAGAAATAACGTTCGAAGAAACGCGCAAGAAAAAAATAAATCGCAAATGAATAAATAAATAAATCAATTTAAAGAATGACATAAAATTTATGTAATAAATTAAATAATAAATAAAGTAACAAAATTAACCTATTTATTTATTATTTAATTTATCATATTTATTTGATTATGTTTTTTTAATTTTCCAATGCATCCAGTTTTTCGTTCACTCGAACTCCTGATTTTTTTTTCGTCTCGTACCGAGCCCGACGACGCCGGCATATTTTCCATCGTCGACTATATATATATATATATATAAAGCTAGGAAATATATACCAGGTGCGCCTAACGGATCAAGATCCGTCGAGCGCGCCTCTCTCAACGTGCACACGAACTCGCATGCGCGCGCACACTACACGGCGGCTCGTCGCGGCCCAAACTCGTTTACAGCCAGAGAGACGTTCTTCTTCGCAGCGGAAACCTCGCGAAAGCTCTCGTACATTCTGATGGGGGGGTCGGGTAGGAAACTCGAATTTCGAATGACCAGAAGGCTCGAAATTCCGAATTTCAATATACCGAAATTACAAATTTCGTAAATGTTTGGGTTTGTTTGGGTTCGTTTAAAATCAAGGGTTTAAAATCATACTTACGAACCCAAACAAATCTCGTAAACCTTTGCGAAATTTGTTTGTTTGGGTTTGTTTGGGTTTGTTCGAACCACGTTGTGCAAACGTTTTATTTTTAATTGTTAACCGAATAATTCAGACTTAATAAAAATAGTTAATAATCAATAACAACAATAATAAAGATTAAGAATTTTAATAATAATAATAATTATTATTATTATACTAGTTAATAATAATAATCATCATTGTTATACAAAAAATGATTGCAAATCGTTGTGCGAACGTTTTTTTAAATTGTTAATTAAGAGACTACTATTGTTATTTATTGTAACAATAATATTTTATCGTTTATTGCAACAATTGTTGTTAATGGTTTCTTGTATGCGATGATTGTTAATCGTTAAATAAACAAAGAACGTTTTTTGAAGACGAACTTTTGACGGATTATTTAAAAAATGGAAAAAATGTCCATTGGAAAATATTTGCGTATTTTTGAAATGAAACATTTTTGTTTTGTAAAAAAGAGATTTATTGAAAGAAATTGAAGCCCACCGGACGAAAGGTCACGAGGACGAGGCAACGCGTGAAACATATTCTTTCATATCATACTCTTCACGGCCCTATTTTTTTTTTTTTTTGCAATTTACAATGTTATTTGACACGTTTGACGAAATTGCAAATCGAATTTTTACAAATTTCTCAATTATTTAAATAATATATTTGACCCTGTAAATTGTTATTTTATAAATTACTGAATGCATTCTAATTATTAAAAAAAAGGGTATTAATATTATTATTAATTGGTGCTCTGAAATAAGGATCCGAATGTCCGCACGATGCTCGCCATTCTTTCTCGAATAATCGGACATTGTGGAGGCGGGGCGTTTCAAACCCTTCACGAAAGTTGGCTCTCGTCAACGAGACGAGTTGCGGCGAGGATCATATTTCGGGGCGACCCCGCGCGCCACCCAAGTGCCGCCATTCACGCGACACTTTTTTCCAATTCTTTTGTCTTCTTTTTTTTGTCTCAAATTTTGGCGATTGACAATTTTGAGCTTTTCAATATTCAATTTAGGTTTTTCTTTTTTGTTTGGGTTTGTTTGTTGTTTTTTAATTTTTTATTTTTTTCTCACGAATTTTGGCAATTGATCATTTTCAAAATTTTGAGCTTTTAAATTTTCGATTTGGATTTCTCTTTTGATTTGTCTTCATTCTTTGCTTTTTGATATTTTTTATCAGGAATTTTGGAAATACATCATTACAAAAATGTTGAGCTTTTAAATTTTCGATTTGGATTTCTCTTTTGATTTGTCTTCAGTTTTTGCTTTTTGATTTTTTTATCACAAATTTTGGCAAATGCTGATTTTTTTAATTTGGAGCTTTTAAATGTTTTATTTGGATTTCTCTCTTGTTTTTTCTCGATGTTTCTTTTTTGGTTTTGTTTTTTGGCAAATTCCAAACTTTAGAAAAAATTGAAATTTTTTTGTTGACAAATTTTCGATCGTCGAAATGATCTTGTTTGCCGAAACTTGGCGCAAGAGCTTTTAATGGATTTTTTTTTTGAGGAACAAGAGAAACGTCAATATCTCGTAAGCAATATCTCGTTGGACGTGAAAAATGTTTTAACGTTGCGTTAAAATTGCAAGAGCGAAATAAGGTGGCCCGATAAGCGCAAAGACGCAAGGCACTCGCGATCAGATTACACCTTCAATCTCGTTTCGAGGTATTGCGAAATTGTTCGAAAACATCAACGTTCGAAATTACGAACGTCTCGAAAATTGCACGTGATTTGGCGTTTATCGTTTCTACCATAATCCATCTAAAGCGAAAAAATTATTTTCGCTTTTTTTTTTACATACTTGTTCATTCGTTTCGATGTTTATTTACTCATTGACTAATGTTTTAATTTTATCGATTTATCAATTTATTCGATTGTTTATTTGTTCATTTTATGTATTATTTCATGCACTAGTTTAATTAATTAATTAATCATTTGAGTGGTGCATTTATTTAATTATTTTTTTTATATATGTTTTTTTTGTTCGTTTATTTATTTATTTTGTTTATTTACTTATGCAGGTAATTAATAAATTGATTCATTGAGTAATAGATTTATTTATTTATATGCTTTTCTTTGTTTCTTTGTTCATTTAATTAATTAATTAACTTATTTATTCACATCTTTTTTTCTTCATTTATTGCCGTTTTTGTTTATTCATTTTCCCATTTGTTTATTTATTTATTTCCTTAAGGAAATTACAACAAAGAAAAAATGTCAAAAAAAAGTACGTCCGTCATCAATTTGCCAAAAATCCCGTTCTTGAAACCAAACGACGAAAACGAAAAACAAAAACAAAATGAAAAAAAAAAAAAAAAGAGAGACGCTTTATCTACGGACTCGGAGCGATAAGTTTCCGCCGTCGAAAAGATATCCAATCTGACGACGTCTGATGATACTTTTCCCTGTCGGCGTCTCGTCGACGCACGAAGAGTGCACGGCCCTCCGGCCAAACAAATATCTTACCGTGTATACCCGAATAGCAATCGCGTCCACCGCCGCCCCCCCCCTCTTCCTCTCTTCGATTTTTTTAATTAAAAAAAAAAACAAATTTTTTAATAAAAAAAAAAACAAATTTTTTAATTTAAAAAAAACAATTTTTTTAATAAAAAAACAATTTTTTTAATTAAAAAAAAACAATTTTTTAATAAAAAAAAACAATTTTTTTAATAAACAAAGCAATTTTTTTAATAAAAAAAGCAATTTTTTTAATAAAAAAAGCAATTTTTTTAATAAAAAAAAAACCATTTTTTTTCTCGACCGATGCTTTTCGTGGGGTTTGGGGATTATCCGGGATTATTATCACCCTGCGATTGCACGAGTTTAAGCCGATTCACTCGGAGACAGCGGGAGAGAATAAGTAATAGAATCGCCCGGGGGGGGGATTTTATCAGGGAAATGTAAATCTCTTTCTCGCTTTCTAGTGACTTTTTATGACGATTATACGATTTTGATTATATGATTTTTAGCTAGTGATAATAATAATAATAATAATAAATAATAATAATAAAAATAATAATAAATAGTAATAATAATAAAAATAATAATAATAAATGATAATAATAATAATAATAAATTCGTTGCGCAGACTCAATCAATTCGAATGTTGAAACCAACGAGATTGAAATCGAATGAACAATTGAAATTGAGATTGCAATTGTTGCGGTTAAATTATTGTTTAATGGTTTGGTAGGTTATTTAATATATTTATGAAAATTTGACATTGTTAGCTTTATTGATATGTGACTATATGTTATTATGATTACTGTCCATAGTTAATAATAGTGAAATAATTGTTTAAAAAAAAAAAGTTTATTGAATGCAAAGACTGTATCACAGCAATAACAATAAATAATAATAATATTTTATTATTATTTATTTTATTGGTATATATTATTGAATAATAAAAATAATTAGTTTTATATCATTATTAATAATAAGAATATATTATTTTTATTATTGTTACAACGTAGAAGATGCTATTATTTATTTTTTCAAAATCCTTCAGCTCTTATTTCTTTTTGTTGTTATTAAATATTTTAATGATGCTTCATCGATATTATTTAGCGATACGTTTTAACAATAATGTTGTTAAATAATACTTTTTTTTATAACAAGAATAACAAAATTTTTATTTTTCTTAAAGGAGAGAGAAAAAAAAATTGCGGAATTTTAAAAAGTATACAAAAAAGTAAAAAAAAAAGGAAAGAGCGTCCACGTCGTTGACGATCGTCTCTCTCGCGTGTCTGGCGCCCATGAATACCACAAATACGCGACGGACAATCTCAAACCGCACAATCATTTTTTTTTGCTTTTTTTTCTTTCGTTTTTTTTTTCTTTTTTTTTTTCTTTAAACCCTGGTACGTGGAACACACGCGTGTAAAAATAATTCCCGGAGGAATTGTTTCTCGGATGCCTCGCGTTTTTCGCTTAATTATACAGCGCGATCGTGTCATAAAAGTCGGCGAATCGGCGGACGCTGAACGCTTCCAATCAAAGCGACGATTGACAATAATCGCGAAAGGGGAAAGAAAGAATCGCGAAACAATATAAATTTATGAAAAAAAAAAAAAAAAGGAGGAACGC
>JAPYZJ010005807.1:0-21590 GCA_030522765.1 Ophioninae sp. B BG-2022a
GAGGGGGTAACATAGCAGCCAGGGCGCGTGTAAAAGTTACCCCCTCTCTAGCCTCTAAGAGACTAGAGTGGGGGTCGATTTTACACGCGATCTGGCTGCTACACAGGTGTCCAGTAACGTTCGGTATCGTTAACGGGGGAAGATCGCTCTTCGCAGCGCGATCCGCGCAACGAGCGCAAAATCCGGGACAACGGCCGTTTCACTAGCCCGCACCCCGCTTCCAAGCTCTACAGGCAAATAACGAGTGACACGCATCATCGTGCGTACGATTCTAAACGCGACCAAGAATTACGCAAAGGAGCTCGATCTTGGTTGTACGGAAGCGACGACGAAATCGTCGAGGATCAAAAGGGTTGCCGACATCGCCGCTTCGCCGGACGGACCGTTACGAGCGATGTTTCGAAAATCAGCCGCCGCATGACCATTCCGTGAGTCTTCGAGCCCACTTTTGTACGAAATATTCTTGATTTATATTTCATCAGATGAGTGTGTCGATACTCGATTACGAAATAATCCCGATGCATCGTACTTGTGAGTTCAAAATGAAAGGTAGCGATTGGTTGCCAAACGACCATGTCGGAACATGGCCGCTTAGCCTTAGGAGCGGGGGTGCGAAACAGTTTTCGAAGGACCATTCGAGAGGGGGAGGGGGGGGGCATTTGGACTCGGATAAATATATATTCTCGGAATTTATTTTCGCGAGCCGTTCGAATCAATAGAAATCGAAACGACTTCCTTTATTGACCGCTTAATGCATAAACAATTTTTTTCCAAGAAATATAAAACAAAATGGCGGCTCTTGGACAAAGCCGTTTTTTTTTCCAAGAACGAAACGTAAACATGACGCGCGTAATGAAAGCGCTTCGTGCAAACCCCTCGAGGATGTATATACAAAAATCAACAGAGTATCGTCACATATACGTTTTTTTTTTTTATTAAAATTTGCGAATCGACATCGATACAATAACTTTATACGGACACGCTACCCGTTACGCTTCGTCCTTTTACACAAATGATACGTAAATGCGCCGAGTCACTGTCCGTGATGAAAGATGGCGCCACGACTCGTTGCAGGGATAGTTTGGGATTATCGCCACACTCGAGACCTAACAAAATAATGTTATTACAACAACTCTCGTTAACAAAATGTGTTTCGTCGTGTATATAATCATTTTAATACATTTCGGGCGAGCCTCGACGCGCGCATGCGCGTACAACGATTATAAGCTTTTTACAAGTACAAAGAGTACTAATCTTTTGGTACTACGAATATCTCGTTTTTTCGCTTCAAGATTCTTCGTCTCCGTTGTAGACTAAAAATTAAGGGTTTAAAGGTAAAAAAAAAAAGAATATTCGGGTGAAGCTTTGAACGATCCCGTCTCTCTACGAAGAATAAATATTAATCTAACGCTACGCAATTAAATATCTTGATTCGCTCGAGTCATCTGTACACAATTTTCATTCGTACGTATCGTGAGAATCCTGATTGGCTCGATACACGATACTTCACCTATACTACACTCGCTTCGTCCTCCCGTTTCATATTTTTGTGTCCCTTGCCAAAAAAATGTTTGTTTTTCTCAAACTCGACCCGCGCGATCTCGCGTTATCGCGAGTAATCTTCGCGTTCCCGTCCTTAAAAAAAAAAAAACAAACAAGCGCGCAGACGCGATAACGTTTCTCGCCAGGATCGAGAAACTTCTCTTGCTTTGTATAAAGCGTTCCAGCTAAATTCGCAGTTACGAAATGTCTCGTGTTTTGAGCTCTCGGCTCTTCGATAATCGTCGCCACGGATATTTCGTTCCCAATGTATAATACAAAAAGAAAGATGTTTGAATACGAAACCGTACGCAAATGGACTAGTCGTGGGCACAACAAGAGAGTAAGCCCGTTTTTTTTTTCTTTAATTATTGTCAGTGATTATAAAAGTGCCCTTTCGTGCAACAAACTCGCAGTCTATTTTTTTTTTTCGAGTTTTTGAGCTTCCGTTCGGTTTTTTCGCTTACGTATACGAGCACAGATCGGTGGTGTTTATTTCCCAATCCCAAATGTCAGACTGTATTGGGTCGGATCCGGGAAATCCGGGAAATCCGGCAAATCCCAAGGCGCTTCCAACGTAATCTGGGCTATTCTTTAGAATGGCACAACGCTCGAACGTGTACCGACCGGCTATTCACCGGTGTAAAATGTACTTTAAAGTATCACGCGACATCTTCGATTTGCGTGGAAAGGTTCATAAGAGGCAATTCCAAAAGGAAAAACTTGTCCGTTGTCCTCGTAGGTATTTTTTTCCGTTTCTATTTTGCCTCTCGTTGGACCTCCCTTGTCTTCGCGTTGAGTTTTGCAAATCGTACGGATCATAAGCCGCTACTCGCTTTCAATACTGATTCATATATATTCATATATTTGGCGTGATTGTCACTGTTCATCAGCCACGATGGGAAGTTGGGCGCACGCAAGTCGCGGCAGTTTGACCTTCAACCTCGCGCGACGCGCCTTATCCGCAACGAAACGAGAGACTTTTTAATTCGTGGCACATTCGCGTTGGACGTTTTTCAAGGCTTTTCGTCTCGTCGCGTTTCGACGAGTTCGAGGGTTGGACCCTCAAAGCAAGTAGGGGAATTTTTCTGCACCCTCGTCGTCGTCGTCGGCGTCGCTCGATTCCTGACTCGATGGGGGAGTGTCCAATTGCGGCAATCCCAAGTCAAGATACTCCTGGAAAAATGCCAAGTTCGTGACAACTCGTGAGTTCAACTTGTCCCAAGGAAGCGACAATCTTGAGGTGAGCGAATAAATGGCTCCGTTTAACAAACCTCGTTCGCTGTTATCGTCAATATCCTATCGAGATCCTCAACCAATTCGCCGAACATTGGTCTCTCGTTCGGCTGATAGCTCCAGCAATCTCGCATCAGCATGTATCTGCGTTTGCAAGTTCGAAAAATCGAATCGTTAATACAGTCTGGTTCAATCGTTGAATCGCCTATTCGTTGATTAGAAATAGCTTACATCTCGATGGAACAGCAAGGTGGTTTCTCCATTCTGTGTCCGGTTCTGAGCAGTTGGAAGAGCTTTTCGACCGATGGTACGGACGGGTAGGGCGTACCGCCCAACGTCATTATTTCCCACAAGAGAATTCCGTAGGACCATCTGAAAGCGAAGAGAATCGTCAGCTGGGAAGGTCAGTCGAAACTAGCGGTGGGCGATTATGAATGATCGGCATAATCGATTTATTTTGTATTACTGATGTTGATAATCGATTGTGGAATAAGTAACTAATATGTTTTCATAATCGAATGATGTTACTGATTAGAACTACTAATCGTGTTTTATGAAGTTGACAGTTGCTCCGTGACTTTGGTAGTAGGAGGCATAGACTTATAGACATTGGTTTAGTTTGTTTTGTTTTATTACGGTGGTTTGAGACGTGACGCTTCTTTACTTTTAGGCGATTTATTTAATGGTAAAGTTTACCGATTTTTTTTATTGATAGATTGTTTTAGCCTTTTACGTAATTCTTTTCACTCGCTCTCTCGCTTTTATGTGTTTTAGGAAGTTGACAGTTGCTCCGTGACTTTAGTAGTAGGAGGCATAGAGTTATAGACATTTGTTCTTGCGACTGCGCGTGCATGACTGACTACTAACTGTTATAATCGAGATATCTCGAGACATTTTCATAATCGAATGATTTCGTTAGTATCTCTCATAATCACCCACCACTAGTCGAAACGCGAAAAGTAACTCTGTGGAAAAATTCGGTAATTCCGTTGTCCGCGTATCGGAGGAAGGAAGGAGAGCGCGAAAAGTACGCGGCATAGGGACTTACACGTCGGACTGAGTGGTGTAGACGCGATGAAAGAGGGCCTCGGGTGCCATCCATTTGACTGGCAGTCTGCCATCCGTAGTTTTCCTGTAGTAGTCGTGGCAGTGAATATCACGAGCGAGACCAAAGTCGGCAATCTTTAGAACGTATTCTTCGCTAACCAAGACATTTCTGGCCGCGAGATCCCTGTGTATGCATCGTCTGCTCGCCAAATATTCCATTCCGCGAGCAACTTGAAAAGCGAACGAGACGAGATCCTTTTGCGTGAGGGTTTTTTTGTCTTTCTCGTCCTGGCCAATGGTCGGTTCGTATCCAGAGGACGGTCTGTGATCGCGCAGGAAATCACGGAGATTACCGTGCGGCGCGAATTCGACCACGACGAACAAGGGCCCGCCTTGCGTGCACGCACCCAATAGATTTATTATGTTTACGTGCTTTCCGATCATTTTCATCATTTCCATTTCCGAGATGAGGTCCATCATTTCCGTATCCGTGTGCCCTTCTAAAATTGTATTTTTTTTTTTCATTCGTCATTCATTATCGTTTATTCGGTTATTATTAATCGACAACAGAAATGTTACACATTGCCCCACATTTCTTGAGTCTACTCTCGACTTTGACCGTTTCGACAGCTGAGCGCAATGAAATAATTTCAAGAAGAATAAACAGTCTCGCCAAACGATGAGCAGACTTCCAATAAAAATGATTAACAAACCTTTGAGCATCTTGACCGCAACGACGCTCGGAATTCCAGGTTTCGCCGTGTTCGTCCGAGCCCTGACGACTTTGCCGAAAGCGCCTTCGCCGAGAGTATTGCCAAGGACCAAGTGTTCCCTGGGCAATTCCCAAGCGCTGTCGAGAGGAAGTTCGTACTCGGAGATGCAGCTACCCCCGTTGCTGTCCTCGGCCGTAACCGTTGATTTGTACTTTTCTATCTTAACGACGGGCATCAGAAGAGGCTCTTGAACGTTTTGCGCGTTCACGAGACTCTGTTTTTCGACCATGACCTTCTTCGTCCATTGGGTCACGACGGCGGCTCGGGCGGTTTCAATGGCCAGCAATTTTTTCATTTTCTCCCGTTTCAAGCGGTGCAGTATGTAGATTACGACGAAGACTCCGAGGAAGAAGAAGAAGCACAGTAGAAGGGCAGCCAGAACGAGAAATATTTGTGGCCTCGTCGTCATAGGGACTCGCGGTGTTTCGATACCTGGAATCGATCGATCGATCTAGCCTACTTTTCAAAATAACGTCTTCAATTCCGCGATAGTTCAGGCGCCCAGGCTGCATTATTATTTTTTTTCTTTCGAATATATTCGTTGATTGTCCGCTTCCGGGGGTTACCGTTGATCGATCGGTTAAGTTAATATCGTTACTTCGGAGCTACGAGTAGAGTAACCTGGTCTAGGAGTACGCATCCGATAAGAGTACCCATCGCCAAAAGCTGTAAAGTTTTTGACGATGCACGACTAATTTCCGTCATATTTTGATATAACCTGCAATTAGAGATGCTGGGCGAAAAAAGAATCAAATCTGCCAGAAAACGCAGAAATTACGTAAATTTAAAGATTTTTGCTGAAAATCTTAAATATTTTTACCATTTTGAAAGTATTTCTGAGACAAGAATGCAATTATTTGGTACAAATGAAATAAATTGTGCAGTTTTTAAAGACGATGCCTGACACATGCACCGAGCGTAATTCCGGTCAATGCCAAGAGATGGCGTTGAATTTCGCTGATATTCGCGTACTCTTATCCAATAGTACTTCTAAGAGTACGCAATTCCAATTTCTCATTATTTTTGTTATTTTGAGTGGCATGTTTTTAATTTTGTTTGTTTTTTTGTTACTTTATGAAAGATGTTTAAATTACAAACGTAGTAAATGCTTATTTGATTTCCTAGACTTCATATTTATTTTTTTCGAATATTTTGAATCTCAAGGTCGTACTCCTAGACCAGATTACCCTATACCAGAAAAAAACAAGTACGTACTTTCGACGACTTTGAGGTAAGCACTGCTGAAGGTCTCGCCCAGGGTATTCTGAGCGATGCAGGTGTACCAGCCCTCGTCTCGCGCACTCACGTTGTACAGCGTAAGAACCTCCGGATTTACCGCTGCGCCGGCCTACGGGGTTTCAACAATCGTTCGATTCATTTCACACGTCGAAAGAGTCGATTGGCTTTTTCTCTTTTATTATCCTATATAAACATTCGCCGGAGAGAGAAAGAGACATACACGGAGGAAGAAAAGACAGAGAGAGAGAGAGCGTGGGAGGTAGCGACTTACAACTAAAATAAACAAAACGTGCACAGTGACGAGTGAAAAATATGGGAAATGGGAAAGATTAATAGGAGAAATGCAGACGAAAAAAAGCGAAACGCGACGCGTGCGAAAGCTCACGAAAAGAACTGCGTGCCCACCTCAACCTCGACCCTAAAGTTTTGCATCGATTTGTTGAGGGTCTCAAAGGAGATGTGACGTCCGTGATACCATTCGAGATGCCGATGAGCGTCCGAAAGTACCTCACAGACCATCGTAGCGTTGCTCCCGATAAGTACGGTCTTGTTGACAGGTGCCCTCGTCAGAAGAGGTCGATGCATCACGCTTTCTAAATTCAACGAGAACCCAACCACCGAGATATATATTACGAAATTTTTATCCACCTTTGTCGATGGAAAGCTGCGTTTTCGAACGTTTGCTTTTTTTTTTCTTTAGAAAAGAAGGGTATTTACGAATGAGGGAGGGTTGCACAAGAATGGGGGAAAAAACATTGAACCCGTTGCCCATTTTACCGAGAGGAAAGTCCAGCGTGATTTTTACAGTACGTAGGAAGCTTGGTCGAGTTTTGTCGGGGAGGAGAAAATATTCTGTTTGGTTCGGTTGTCCACCGATGCGAAAAAGTCATCCCAGAAGTATCGTTAACTCGTGGCGCCAAAATTCGTCCAAGCTTCCTCAGGAAGGGTCTCGAACGTGTCAGCGGCGCACATACGGGTATTTTGACGCGGCCAAAATTATTTTATCTTAGTCTTTTCTAAAGCATATAACTTGAAAGAAAAAAATACTTTTTGTGATTTATAAAGAAGTTTTATTGCTGAATATTCACTGTATATATAATATTTTCCACAAAGATGTAAAATAAAAAAATCAGTCAAGTTTGCTTTTCATTAAAAATAAATATTTTTGGCCGCGTAGATTAGCAAAATACCCGTATGTGCGACGATTAATGAAACATTTAATGATTTATTCGTTTCGATCGTTTTCGACAAAAATTGGAATTTCAGTAATCGACTCGTCTTTTATGAAAAAAAAAAATGTGAAACGTTCGAACCTCCCGAAAATACCAAAGGTAGATAATCCACACAAAGAGTTGTTTCGCGAACCATAGAAGCGTGTATCAGCGTGTCAACGAGAATTAATAACGAGTACGGAAAAGACACCTATAGATCAAGAGCTGCCACCGAAAGAGAGCAGGCATCGTGCGTTTCTTTATCGGTGTTTGGTGAAAACTCGCAGAGACACGAGGGTTTGGGAAACGAAGAGACAGAACTGCGGAGGATCATCGAGCGATAGTTTCGTCGCGATTGCCCATGGTAAACCTCCACCAGATTTCGCGCGCCGCAAGGCTGCCGCGTTTTTTTAGATACTCGCTCTTCTTGATGCTTTGTCATTTTCTACCTGGAGCAAAGTTGCGTTTATCGGGGAATCCTCCGCATCGTCCGGATATTCGTCAACTTTGACCCACTGTATATAAGGCTCTAGGTCCGAGATAATTGGACATCTGAACGTGACTGTGCTCTCGATGAGCGCCGTTGCGTTTTTCGGGAAGCCCTCGTTGATGTAAGGCTTGTGCGGGAAACGCTCTGAACGATCCCACGTTTTTTTTCGTTTGTCTTTTGTTTCTTTCGTCTATTCCTTATTGCATCGTAAGACAGTTTTCGCCGCTCGCTCGTGTCGAGTCGCCTATAGCGCGTTCGCTTTTGGATTCTTCGATTCGATTTATTCAAAGCGTGTCGAAAAATCCGAACAAAATCGCGTATTCAAGAGAAGAGAGGTCGTTGACGGTTAAGGACATGTCGAAGACGTACCACGTGACACACGAGTGCCTGAGAGATAGTCCAAATTTTCAAATCGCAATTTCTCAAGAACGAAACATTTTTATCGTAAAATTCAAGCATTTATTTCTGTCTCTATGAATTCTACAAAGATTGATGCTCGATTTTTCGCCGTAAATTTAATCGACGCTGAGAAAACGGATTTCGAAAATTTGTGAGGTTATGTTGACGTTCGTCATGCCCTTAAACGCTCGCTCACTGGCCAATTGCCAAAACGTTAAGAATTTATTATTGAGAAAAAAAATCGATGAGCGTTACGGTCCGATCGCGTTCGGACGGTAAGAGCGAGCGGCGTAATATTCAATCGAACGGGCAGAAATGAAAAAAAAAAAAAGATCATTTTCAAAACGGCGACTCACCGATTACATCGACTTTGAAAGTGTTGTTTATGCAACCGTGAATGTTGCATACGATGCAGGTGTAGTTTCCACCATCGGTAACAACGAGATCCTCGACTCTGAGGGTCCATTTCGTCACGACTATAGGGCCTACGGCGCGTTTCGGTTCCTCGTTGTTCTTCAGCCAGGTTATGTTCGGTCTCGGATTGCCCGTACTCGGGCAACGAAGACGCAACATGTTACCCGCGGGTTTAACTATCGAGCCGTGCATATCGTCCGTTTTGTTGAAAATCGGCGGACTCGCGGGCGCCGTTTTATTGTGATCGCCCGCCTTTCCGTTCTCGCTCTTGTCGTTGTCCGGATCGATTTCCAAACGCAGCGAGCGCATTTCCGGCAATTCTGAGGAGAAAGAGGACCGGTGGATTCGATAGGTCGTTCACTCGAGTTTACCATTTTTAACGATACATTGGCTCGTTCGATGCTCAAGATCAATCCAAGTTTACTCACCGCGCGAGGAAACGTTGAGCTCGTTCGTTTCGTCCTCGGGTCTTGGAGCGTGGCCGAGATGGCTACCCGACTCGTCGTTGCTCTCGTACCCGTCGTTCTGAACGTCCTCGACGTTCGGCTTTCGAGATTCCACGTAAACCGTAATGTTCCTCCATTCGGACGTGTGCTCGGTGACCAAACGACAGCCATAATTTCCACCGTCGCTTCCGCGTACGTATTTGATTTTTAGAGTTTGCTTTAGGGTTCTTATCCTCGAGGTTGTTTGCCCGATGAGATCGTCGCCCTTGTACCAAAACGTTTCATCCTCGGGGCTCCCTGGGCATCGAAGCACGAGCCTCCCGCCCACCGGGACTGTTACGTCCGGATTTATGGAATCTGAAACCATTTCAATTAGCGGTGGGCGATTATGAATGATCGGCATAATCGATTTATTTTTGTATTACTAATGTTGATAATCGATTGCGGAATAAGTAACTAATATGTTTTCATAATCGAATGATGTTACTAATTAGAATTACTAATCGTGTTTTATGAAGTTGACAGTTGCTCCGTGACTTTGGTAGTAGGAGGCACAGACTTATAGACATTGGTTTAGTTTGTTTTGTTTTATTACGGTGGTTTGAGACGTGACGCTTTTTTACTTTTAGTGAATTTATTTAATGCTGAAGTTTACCGATTTTTTTTTATTGATAGATTGTTTTAGCCTTTTACGTAACTCTTTTCGCTCGCTCTCTCGCTTTTATGTGTTTTATGAAGTTGACAGTTGCTCCGTGACTTTAGTAGTAGGAGGCATAGAGTTATAGACATTGGTTCTTGCGACCGCGCGTGCGTGACTAACTACTAACTGTTATAATCGAGATATCTCGAGACATTTTCATAATCGAATGATTTCGTTAGTATCTCTCATAATCGCCCACCACTAATTTTAATTATCCGGATCCTCATTTATTTTTTTTCTTCGCGGATGTTTCCACGAGTACCGATCGATCGTAAACTAATTAACTCGTATTTCGACTGAAACGTCGATCGACTTTTTTCACGAGACAAAAAAGCTTTTGTAAATAACCGGAAACGGCGAAATAACTCGATCAAGATACAGGCCGAAGCGCGGTTACATCGCACCTTCGTAATGACTATGTACAATTTTCTAAGTCGCATCGCTCTTGGCTCAGCGGTCTCCGGAGTATCTCGCGGTGTATGCTTCGACGCTGTTCCGCGCCCGACCGAGACGCGACTCTATAATTTGCCCATCCTAGCTAAATTGCCACCATCTTCTTCTCTGTTTGGATTCGTTTATACATGCGGGAGAAAAAAAAAGCTCTGAATTCGCTGCGTCTGCGTTCGCGACTCGGCCTTTTCTATTACATGATATATTCAATTGTTGCGCAAACCCTCTTCGAGGAGAGGTTCGGTCCGACGGTAAACCGTCCGAAAGGAAGTTCTGCAATAGAGACTAAAATATATCGCAACGGTATTTTGATGTAACCTGCATTTAGAGGTGCTGGGCGGAAAAAGAATCAAACCCTGAGGAAAACGCAGAAATTACGTTTAAAGACTTTTGCTGAAAATCGTAAATATTTTTTACCATTTTGAAAGTATTTTTGAGACAAGAATGCAATTATTTGGTAAAAATGAAATAAATTGTGAAGTATTTAAAGACGATGCCTGACACATGCACCGAGCGTAATTCCGGTCAATGCCAAGAGATGGCGTTGAATTTCGCTCGTACTCGCGTACTCTTATCCAATAGATTTTTTAATTTTGTTTGTTTTTTTATGTTACTTTATGAAAGGTGTTTAAATTGCAAACGTGATAAATGCCTATTTGATTTCCTAGACTTTATATTAATTTTTTTAGAATATTTTGAAACTTAAGTGCGTACTCCTAGACCAGATTACCCTAGACATTGACGAATCGCGTGAAAATAGAAAAGGTCGAGGGTCCGGACGGCTGGGTCTTTTCCACGATAAAAGAGTCATTCGCGTAGAGAAAAGTATCGTGTTTCGTTTCGGTGGGTCCGCTTCGTCCCGTACGCTCGAAGCCAGGACGGAATCGCGTTAAAAAGCGATGTCCTCTCTCCCGCCCGGCGCGAACCACGCGAGCGCGCCACGTTTCTTCCGCGCTCGCTCGCCGATTTCTCGCCCTCGTTCTGTGTTCCCGCTCGCAGGACGACCGCTTTCTTCCTTTGCCGTTTCGTTTCTCAATTTGCTCCTCTCACGCCGTTCTATTCTCTTTGTCGCTTCTCTCCGTCCTTCTCTCACGTTCGTAACGTATCCTACGGTTTCTATCTTGGAAACAGCGGAGACTCCTCCTCGTTCGCAAACCCGACTCTCCTGTCTCTCGTTGTCGCGTCTTTCCTTCGTCTCTTCAGAATGCACATGCCCGGCTAATTATAGATCTTGGATAGTGGCAGCGACACGCGCTTCTTCCGCCGCGTATGGGTGCGAGCGTCTATGTCTCCGGAGGTTTCTCGCGTCCTCGAACAGAACGGATGACAAACCACCACCGCCCAGACGCTTCCCTCTCTCTCTCTCTCTCTCTCTCTCTCTCTCTCTCTCTCTCTCTCTTTCTCATCTTTTCTAGGGCATAATAAACTTATCTTTTCTAGGGCATAATAAGTAATTCTAGAATTCTAGAAATTCTAGAAATTTTAGAGCCTAGAAATTCTCTTATTCTAGGGCATAATAAACTTATCAATCAATCAATCAATCATAGGCGTGGAGATCCTTGCCCTTCTCGCGCTATAGCGTTCCAATCACGCGGATCTTCGCCGACGAAATATTCAACAGATCCGATTTCCACCTTTTCCTTGCCTTCTTGCCTCTAGAATTTCTAGAAATTTTTAGAAATCCTAAAAATGTCTAGAATTTCTAAAAATTTCTAGAATATCTAAAAATTTCTAGAATTTCTAAAAATTTCTAGAATTTCTAGCAATTTCTAGAAATTCTAAAAGTTTCTAGCAATTTCTAGAAATTCTAAAAATGTCTAGACATTCTAGAATTCTAGTAATTCTAAAAATTTCTAGAAATTCTAGTAATTCTAGGGGCTAGGAATTCTTTTTTTCTAGGGCATAATAAACTTATCAATCAATCAATCAATCATAGACGTGGCGACCCTTGCCCTTCTCGCGCTACAGCGTTTCAATCACGCGGATCTTCGCCGACCGAATATCCAACCGATCCGATTTCCACCGTTTTCCTTGCGTCTCCGATACCTACCCTCAACGATGCCAAAACTGGACGCTGTGGACGAAGCGTTCAATGTTCCAGTTTACGTTCTTGTACGCGCTACAGGAATTCGAGGGTCCATCGAAGAGAGAGAGAGAGGCGCTTCTTCATTCGTTTCTCGTCTATGTCCATTCGATTCGGAAAGTGCACGGAAGTGAGCCGCGACAGTGCGCAATTGTACTCCGGGTAATGTTTTTCTTCGAGATCGAGCAAATTGGTAGGAGAGGTTGTTTCGCCGCGTTGCGTCGAGTGTACTCAAGATGGAAGAAAACATCCGGTTTGCCGAGGCTTCTGGTTGGGGGACCGGGGCTAACGGGAAACGCGGTTGTCGTCGCAACAGTCGTCCCGTTGTTCGCGATCGGTTATTTTGCCTGTTGAGTGAATTCTCGATAAAAGTTTATCCGTCGCTCCGGGTAGTTGGCGGGCTATAGCGGAGCCAATCTCGGGTTCGCGGTGGCGTCTGGGCAGCACGTGTGTCGCCCGTGGCACGTAGGATAATGAAAAAGCTCTAGCGATCCTCCCTCGGGCTCGCACTCTTGTTCATCCTCCTGGTTTTCGCGCGAGTCTCGCGGTGCTTGTCCCTGCGGCCCGCCGCAGCTATTTCGCCAATTTCGTCAACGTTGTTTTTTTTTTTTAAATTCCTTTTTCGGCGTTACGAGGAGTCTCGAATACGTAGCCGTGAGGTGGAGAGGGCGGCCGGCGTGACGTCACGCGGGCCATCTGGTCGCGGGGACGCCAGGAATAGCACGATCTTTCGAGAGCGACTCGGTGCCCGTTGCGGTCTAATGAAATTCTCGTAACAAGACCAAGATCGTAGCCGGGCTAACGTCTTTTCGAAAAAGACGCTACGTTACCGTGTTGCGGTCGTTCGCGATCGTCCTCGAACGAGGAATGAAAAAGCGTTTGCTTCTCTCGAGAGCAAAAGAGAGACGGATTCGAAAAAAAAGGGTTTCGAACGCGTCTCGGTGGCTGCCTAGTATTTTCGTGTTTGTTTTCTCGAGTCGCGAATCGCGGGTGACCACGCGTCTGTCCCCCTTGAGAAACACGAGTTATCCCCACGTGGGCCTTTTCGTTTGTACTTTTCGCGACTCCGGAGACTCCGGTGACTACGCGTATACGAAAACATGGACCAAACGTTTCGCGGGCTGATTCGCGCCGCGCAAATTCCGAAAATTTCCGTCCGAGGGATCATTGTTGTTATTATTGGGACGAGACGCCGGTCGGAGAAGGAGGCGCGACGTCGATCATTCTCGTTTCCAAGAAATTCGTTCTCGCGCACGGCCCAACGTTATTGGTCCAACGTATATATTTATAAGCTCGCACGGCTCGCGAATCGAGTCCCTCGCTACTTACTCGCAGGCGCGCGGTTTCAGCTTTTCCACGTACGAAATTCGTTACGAATCAATCTATTTTTATTTTCTATTCGAAATATTGGAGTTTGTTGCGCCGCAGAGCGGACGTGGAAATAATCGAATCGATTCGTAATACATTCTTTGTTCTTCATCGCCTATCGAGCTTCAAGATTGCTTTCCAGACTTTTGCCATCCCAAACTTAGATAGAGTTTTGTCGTTGCGAATTGGAATTGGGCCGTGTGGGCGTTTGCAACTTAGTGGTGGGCGATTTATGAGAGATACTAACGAAATCATTCGATTATGAAAATGTCTCGAGATATCTCGATTATAACAGTTAGTAGTCAGTCACGCACCCGCGGTCGCGAGAACCAATTTCTATAACTCTATGCCTCCTACTACTAAAGTCACGGAGCAACTGTCAACTTCATAAAACACGACTAGTAGTACTAATTAGTAACATCATTCGATTATGAAAACATATTAGTTACTTATTCCATAATCGATTATCAAGATTAGTAATACAAAATAAATCGATTGTGCCGATCATTCATAATCGCCCACCGCTAGTTGTAAACTCGAGAGTCGTGTATCGATAGCGATACCGCTATCGCGTGATTCTACAGATGGATCGTGCAGCTTCCACTTTCCCCGGGGCACGCGCCGCCCGTTAATTAATTCGGGAATTTTCCCGCGTGCTTTCGCTCGTACTCGGCGCACCGCGATCTCCGCGTCCCGCTACTTCCGTCTACCCTTACCCCGGCCGCGTGCCCTTCGTCCGCGCTTTTTCGCTATTCCAATTTTTTAAATCACGGCACCTCTGGAATCGACGTCATTGCTGCTGTTGCTTTGAATTTTTCCGTTTTTGGTGTCTCGTCGTTCTTCTTTTTAAAACATTTTTCTCGAGAATTCTCAAGCTCGAAAAGTAGTTTGTTTTTCGGGTCGAACGGTGCACGTGTCGATTACGTAACGATGATTCGCCTCGTTTCGACGGAACCTCGAAACGACTTTGATTTCGCGAAAAAAAAAAAGGGTTTCCTCTTCCATGTGCTCGAATGTTTATTCGTCCCCGAGTACTCTCGCGGATACGAAAAAAGGAGAAAAAAGAAAAAAAAAACTTGACGCGCGCGAGCCCAATTATTTTTCTTGCCCCATTCAAAGTCCAGGATCGCGGGTTGTACGAGAGCTGTGCGAAACAAGGGCTCGAGGCCATATGTCGCCGTTCGCGGTCAGATCGTTGGACTAGCGAGTCCGTGCGTGCGTCGTTGGCTCAATTCCTCGTCGTGCGCTCTTTATTTCCTCCTACAATTGGCCAATAACGGTCGCGCCCGTCGTCGCGTCGCTTCGAACGTTCGATAGACAAAGGATCGTTCCTCGCTGGTTCTCATCCGTCTTGGAGAATCTTGGGTGAATTCTCGTTCGCTCGGTACTTTTTTGGATTTCCCAGCTGAGAATTTCGTAATTTGTACGAACCGTCCAAATGGCTGATGGGCTGATGATGGGCCAAGGGTGGAAACGGCAAGGGGGAAAGGTTTGAGCGAAGGGCCCGAAAGGGACGGGTACGATGGAGAAAGACCGAACACGTGTGCGCGTGTGTGTATCGAAGAGAGGGATTGATTGGTTGATTGATAGAATTTATTATGTCCAAGCGGACTTTCGTGCAAATAGATGTGCGAATAACAAGAATGACAATTAAATACATAAGAATAAACAAAGCTTAATGAAAAGCCAAAAAGCAACAATGATAAGAATAGTATGAACTTATAAATAATAATAATAGTAATAATCATAATAATAATGATATAATACAATCAACAATAATGATAATAATAAATGATACCAACAATAAATCAATGAAATAATGATAATAAAAAGAGGGAGAGAGAGGGAGAGGGAGAGAGAACATTCAATAACTGCGGCCAATTGGACAATTGAGCCCAATCATAATATAACTTACGTGTACCGAGCACTAGGATTATATAGGAAGCTTTTCTCTATAGCTCTATATAGGAAGCTTTTCTCTATAGTTTATTACCCGCGTACAATTTTTCTCGACGTCGATACACATCCGTACGACAAAATTCGTTCATCTTTTTCCGTTCCGTTTCTCCCGTTCTCTCAACTTTGTCGCTTCCCTTGTGCAATTTGTCACGTGACAGCGGCAAAATTGCTCGAGTTTCATCAAGAAACGATTATTTATTCGCCTCTTTCGTTGAAGCGTAAATTTGACGTATCCTTTGGTGCATCCGTTCGTCATTGTCCCTCATCGTCTCGCTTGGAAAATCCTATTGGGAATGCTGTCGGACGGTTTGACTCGAATCGACTCGAAGGATCGTTTCAAGATCCGTCCTCGTAAGACCGTGCCTCGAGATCGTCTTAAACCCAGCCGAGCTACTAAAAAAGAACACCCATACGAAAAACACGTGCTCAGCAGTCCTCACGAGTTGCCCGAATTTCTCTATTTCGTGGCCCATCAAAATGAATAGGACGGACCAGCGGGAAAATGAAGCAGCAGCGCAGGGGTACCACGCTCGGTGACTCGGTTTCTTCGAGGTCCCGAAACGCCCACTGTGCTTCATTGTGGGTTCCGCTTACGCGAACGCTCGGAGAGACGAGCGACGATTGGCACGAAAGAATTATAATACGTACTAAGATTTGGAATTTGGCGTCATAGTAACTTTTATTCAGCTCAAAAATACCTATCCAACGATGTAACAGACAAAGCTATTTGAAGGTGGGACCAGGATTTCCACTTTGGCTGTTATTCGTACTTGCAACTCGCAAAATGGAAAAAAAATGGAATTCTTGAAAAGCGGGTAGTTGAAAGTTGTTGCGACAAGTCAGCCATTGAACGGTTAATCTTTCGGTACGAAGAATATTTTCCTACGTTCTCATATTTTCGAAATATTCTAACGCTTCATTTTTATGGGACAGCCCGTGTGCACGTGTATATGGATAGATAATTGTTGAGCCCGGATCTGCCGACCAGATGTCGGACCAAGAAAATCCTAACTTCCCTCTTCCCCGAGACTCGTCGGTTCGCTACCGCCTAGCTACCGTCTCACGCGCCCCTACGGTTCCTTCGATTTATTACGCTCGTCCGTTCTCACCACTTCCCCGCGTACTTTTTTTTCCACCTTGGAGGTATGCTCGATAAGCGCAGTGATTCGTTGCCCGTTTTTCAAGATTCGCGACCATACACCGAAATGCGCGCACAATTATGCTAATCGGCGGGACTATTTATTCGAGTGGAGTCATTCCACTTTTCGGACAGGAAATTCTTCCTCGGGTCCTCGGTTCGTTGGGAGGCCTCGGTTTCGATTGGAATTCATTAGCGTCGCAAACGCGTGCAGATGTGGCCAATTTTCTCGATAGCGTGCGTTAATCCGTTTAGGCAAATGAATTCCGGGCCCGAAGCGGTGGCCGAGGGGAGTGGGGGGCGTTCGCAGGTATAACGTTCGTCGATCTATGAAATTTCAAGCACCGACCCGGAGTTCATCGATTATTCACGCCTAGAGGAGATTATTGTTTCGTCGGAGTGTGATAATCGGAAGGCAATTTGTCGAAGTATTAGGGCCTTCCAATTTGAATTTGCGGGCGATCGAGATCGTCCCGTCAACTTTCTCGTTCTCCTCGCGCGCTCTCGTTTCGTTGTTTTTGCTACAATGGGGAAGGCCGGTTAAAGCTCATTGTAGATGGCGTCACCATAGCTAAGTCCTTGTCCGACCAATCAAGTCAAACTATTTTGAAATACAAAATGACATTAATAGATTTTCAACCAATGATGATGCTTGGAACAAGCTATGCTAGCCCATTGAAACAGCCCCTGATCGGTAAACTCAACACTCGTAAGGATAAACACTAAAAAAACAACAATGAAAAAAGTTTGCGAGCCTGCCATCGTTATTTGCCGCACAACCGGAAGAAACCTGAACGTAGCAATAAAATACAAACGGAAAAAAGAAAATCCGCGAATGAGATTTTGCTCACCGAGTCGAATGGTCAGTCCTTGGGTCGTTGCGAGGGTCGCGAGGAGGAAAAGTAGGACGACTATCGAGATTCCGGACGAAACGCAATCTTGCTTCGTCAACGACATCTTCCTGCTGTATTTGCGATAGCCGCGGACAGCCCTCGATTTAGTGCGTATGATACATGTTCTGGAAAATAAATGAACAAATCAAACGTTGCAGTAGCGAACGGTTCGTTCAAACAACAACAACAACAAAAATAATAATAATAATAATAATAATGGCGATGATGTTTCGACAATTCTGGTATTCCGTTCGCGCGCGTAATGCCGTACACAATTGTACGCTTGACAAATTTATTTCAACGTTCGAATTAAAAAAAAAAACACTTTTCGTTCCAGAAGTGTTTCGAGTTAGCAAAACCGTGCGTGAGATCGAATAATACGACGATTATGACGGTGAAGAATTTTCTTGGGCGTAACTTTTCGAGATTCATTCAATATTACAGAAGCCAAATGTCATCGAGAGAACCAGGCTAGAGAGGCGTCGTGTTTTTGTTCTTCCTTTGAACGTAAATATAGGCGTAGGGTGGATTCGGTGAGCAGATTTGGTGTCTGGTCTCTCGGGGGAACTCGATATGCCCTTTGGCTTTCGTAAAGAAACGCGCTCGTTCATGAAGAAAAGTGAACGGGACAGTGTCGAGTGTTGTAAATCAGCGGATCTGTTGAGTGTAAAAGAGGCTTTTGAATGTTCCCACGAATCGTACGCGACATCACCTGTTGCACAGAGGCTCAGAGAGGGGCCTCCGAAGGGATGGAAACAATTTCCGAGGAAGAGAGAGCCCGATTTCCAACACTTGCCAGCGATATTTCACACTTGATACGGCCAAAGTAGAATACTCGCGATGATGCACGAGACGGCGAGTCCCTGTATTTTTCCGTGATACTTTTGACCGGGTGGGACTTTTGTGGAGCACGAACGAAGGCAGAGCGTGGGCGATCCGAACGCGCGAGCCCGAAGGATCGTTCCGGAAGATCACGGAAATCTGGGCGATCAGATACCCGCGGCGCTAATAAATAATACGATCCTGAACTCTCAAAATAACAAAGATTTGATTATTCGAAATTTAATTGTTCGAAGTTTAATTATTCGAAATTTCCGAATTCTAAACAAACCCAAATTCGAAACCCAAACAAATTATTCGAAATTTAATTTCATTATTTTCGACTTTACAGACTCTAGTAAGATTGATCTATCTATATTTGAAAATTCGTCATTTTCGAATTCGACATTTTGGTCCATCTGAATATTGATCGTTCGACATTTGTACCCCCACCCAAATATTTAACGAAGCGTTTGCACCCGAAACGCGAAATTCCATACGAATGAGGCACTTTCTCGAGGTACTTTCGTCCCGGTGGTCGTATTTGCGAGAAAAATGTAATAAAGTATCATGATCGGATCCACATGTATAAGATCCATTATAATTCTCTCGACTGCAGGATACGGAATGCATTATGTAATCTCGGAGCGGACGTACACGAATCGCGAGAGAGAACGATGTTGCGTGGAACGAAGCGGCGGCGGCCAGGTTCGTACGTAAAACGCGAAGCTGGCACGAACGCCGAGAGGATCGCCAATGTGCTGCCCGTGTTTCCGGTTCGATACGCAATTACGCCTTGTACCATTTCTCCCTAGGTAGTATATAGACGGGAGTCTATTTTCTTAACCGCGAATAAATTAGGCCTCGTAGAATTAGCCGGCGAGTTACGTGCGCGTGCGCACCACTACGGGAGGAGGATTAAGAGAAAAAAGGAAAAAAAAACGATAGGGGAATGAGCAATGAAAAATAGTGGATGCTACGATGTTCACCGTATCGTGACGAATGAACCTCTTGAAAATTAAATCACCACGACGAGCGTAACGATCGAGCCGGACTCTTCGCTCCACCCTCGTCTCGGATAACGCGATAATACTGCGAAAATACCGCAAAATACCGCGAAAATACCACAAAATACCGCGAAAATACCACAAAATACCGCGAAAATACCACAAAATACCGCGAAAATACCACAAAATACCGCGAAAATATCACAAAATACCACAAAATACCGCGATAATACCACGAAATACCGCGAAAATACCACAAAATACCGCGAAAATATCACAAAATACCGCGAAAATTCCACAAAATACCGCGAAAATCCCACAAAATACCGCAAAATACCACAAAATACCGCATAATACCGCGAGAAATCCGATATCGGAACACACGTCCAATCGTCCGCGTTCGAGATACAATTTCTCAGTTTTGTTTTTCCTTTCGGTAGTTTTCACGGATGTCGGGTAGGTATCGAGGAAGCGCGTGTCGCGTTTCGCCCGAAGGGAAATTACGAAAATTGATCCATCTTGGAAACGTTCGACGCGTTCTTTCTCAAGTGTCTCTCTCGTTCCTCGTACAGCGAGTACGAGGAAAATCACGCGCAGCCATAAATCTCGGAGCGGTGGAGGGGCTCGTGCGAGATAAATCGACGCTGCGTTAACCGCGCACGCATCAGCTTTATGGGAACTCGGAAAATCCCATGGCCCATGACCGAACAGTGAGACGACTGTCCGAGGCTCGACGCGATCGAAAAACTCACGGGGTGGTCGATTCGAGCATCAAAATTTCTACGGACAAAATCTCGATAAAAAAAATTATTGTCGCAGAAGATAAAAGTTGTCGAGTGCCACACGAAGATTTTCAATTATTTCGAGGTGGAATTTTGGATTTTAAATATTTCAAAAATAGAGACGACGTTAGTGGATATTTCCGGTTTACGTTCGATAAGAAAAAACAAACGTTTCGACATATTTGTCGATAGGTATTTAACTTCCTGAGAACCATAATTTTTTTTTTCATGAATTTAAATAAAAACTATCAGCATCGACTAAATGGGTTACGAAATGTTCGGAAAAAATAGAAAATTTCTTTCTATGTTGTAAATATACTACAGATTCATTCAGAAGGTTAAGGTAGGTTTTGGAGGACGGACGCGCGTGAAACTCGCTCGGGAGCTCGACTGTGAGAAGACATGCGCGTTGCATCGTTGAATCACTGCAAGTTTGTCCCCTCGATCGCTGGCAAGCCTCGAGACGCTGGAGGATATTGAGATCGTTGTCGCGGCTCGCGCCAAAGCCAGATGGCCGATTTTCCCCGTGTGTCGGTCCCCACCGTGGGCACCACACGCCGCACCGAAACCAGCTTCGTTTCTTCTCTATTTTTTCATGCCCCTTTTTTTTTACTCGTTCGTTTCATTCCGGCGAGTGGGGACGAGTCTCCTTCCTTTTTTTATTTTCTCTCTTCCGTTCGGGATTCTGGCTCGCACGTGGAAAAAAAAAAATACATTTTCCTCGGGAAAGATTTCAAGTACACAACGCGTGTTTATTTTAAATAGATACTCGAGGTGTGAAAAAAATAGCCGCCGATCGAAATCTCCAAGAGCCGTAAAAATATTTCTTCGACTGGGAGATTCTACGTCGGGCGAAAGAGCGCAAAGACAACGAGGGCGAAACTCAAAATAGAACACATCCTTGCGATTCCGTGTCCCGAGGGTTGAACTTGACACTTTGGTCCCCCCGTCTATGAGAAAGTTTGCCGTCTCACCATTAAAATAATCTCGTCTTATCGCTCGAGTTTCTCGGAACGAAAAGAGAAATAAAAAAGAATATTCCTTGACGCGCTCGTGCACCGAATAATACCTACGTAGGTACGAACCGCGTTCTACCTATGTTACTCGAGTGTTTACGTCTGTAGATTACAAAGAGGGAAAACGCGACGGGGAACGAGATAATGAATTATCTCCGGTGTACAAACGTGCGCGACCAAGCTCTTTTTACTCGAAACGTCCCATCGAGAATCTTGGGAAAAATACAAAAATATTCGTGGCTATCGAAACGTTTTTTTTTTTTTTTTTTTCTTTGTTTCTCCGATTCGTTTTTTCGCGACGTAACGTGTGGTGTCTCTACGTTCCGATACGGAGATTGGGGAGGAGAAACGCGAGAAGGGTGGAAAGCGAAGGGGAGAGGGAGGAGAAACGAAGAAAAAAAATACGAAGAAATATACGAAATATAAGAAATATATACGAAATATACGTATATATCTATATTACGTATATACGTAATATACGAAATATAAATATATACGTAATATATGGAATATAAATATATACTAAATATATACGTAATATACGAAATATAAATATATACGTAATATACGGAATATAAATA
>JAPYZJ010005808.1:0-11260 GCA_030522765.1 Ophioninae sp. B BG-2022a
GAGGTGAACTTGGGACCGGCTGTACTGGCATAGGTTTTCCGCAGTTTCCCTATGCCCGTGCCAGAAATGGCACGGTGAATACGGTACAGAGGGGGTAAGGCGGCTGCGGCCGCAAGGGGGGACAGGAGGAAGCAAGGTGGGGGAAATAAGAGGAAAACAAGGTGGGGGAAGTAGGAGGAATCAAGGTGGGGGAAATAAGAGGAAACAAGGTGGGGGAAATAGAAGGAATAACAAGGTGGGGAAGGAACAACAGGAAAAACGAGGTGGGAAGCCGTAAAAACCCGGAAGGGTGTACGGGGTGGTACAACAATAAAAATAAAAAAAGGAAGGAACAACAGGAAAAACGAGGTGGGAAGCCGTAAAAACCCGGAAGGGTGTACGGGGTGGTACAACAATAAAAATAAAAAAATACTTTTAATGATAAAAAAAGGATCCCTTCCTTAGCTTTTAAAGAGATCCTTCAAAAAAGAGTCCTTTCCCATTCCTGACCATCCAGAAGTCAAAACTGGAAATCCTTTTTCCCACAATTTCCTGTCACTCTCAAAGTGCACGACTACCAATTTCCGAAGAATCTAAAACTCATAATTTTGTAACCGATCCCCCGAAAGATTATTCCCGCTGGTGATAGTAATCTCCGTAATTATTGGGATGCAGCGAATGTGAAAAAAGTAAGAAACACGCTGAAGGGGACGATTTGGACAAACCATTTTAGAAGAATGCAGCCTTCACCCAGTTTCGTTCCAGTTCACGTCAATTCGCCAGTTCTCAGACCAAAAAAAAACACTCTCTCATTCTCTCTCCGAAAAAGACAAGTTTGATCCTCGCTTTCCTGGCAGCCTCGAGGTACGGTATTTTTCGGTTGTTAAACGATTAAAAAAAGACAAGACAAGGAAACGAAAAGAAAAAAAAACAAAACGTCTGATGACTCCGAGAGATGCACCGGATAGCTAAACATCGCCTCGGGGGCGTTGGGGGGTTGAGAGTTGGCGATATCTCGACGTGCATACGTCGTTCCTCGCCGCGAAGAGTGAGTTACGAAGTCCTGCCGTACCTCCGGGGCAAACACCGCGCGAAATATCCTCCGAGAGCTCCGCCGTGTATACCAACTTTTTACTCCGGCAATATGTATCTCGAACGCGTGTGAACGAAAGCAAAATGACGAGGGGGCCCATACACGCGTGGCAGGAGGGGTAGGCGGAGGGGGGGAGGACGAATCCACCCCCGTTCTTTGTATCTTTTCGGTTTCCTCTCGAGGGAGGGGGAGGGGGTTGGGAGTAGAAGGAGAGGAGGAGGAAGAGGAAGAAAGAATGGATAACAGGATGAGAGGAGCGTGTGGCAAAAAATGGTTGGAGTGTAGAGAGAGATACGAAGATGAAGGTAAAGAAGTGGAACAGGATGAGGGAGGAGAGATAGAACGAGAGCTCTCTCGTGGTCGATGCATGATATATCGGCTCGTAAAAAAATCCTCGAGAATAAAATATCTCCGTAGGATCTTGAGGTCAAAGGTCGTGGTCGCCGAAAGGGCCCTGGAAGATGAGACTTCAGGAGGGAACCAGAGAGAGCGAGAGAGAGATAGGATATATTCGTGTACACGTATGAATTTTTTTTTTCGCGTCCTTGAATAAATGTGTACATCTATGTGTTTGCAGAGGACACGTTTCGACCCTCGACTTCTCGGCCATGCGAGTTGGAAAAAGGTGCGAACATTGTTAACGAGTTACCAGCTCGGTTTGTGTAAGGAGGTATGAGTTTGTGCAATTTTTGCTGGTCCAGTTAAAACTGGACGACAACAGCCCTCAACCCCCAGAATTCGATGAGAGACCCCAATGAGTCGACCTCATGGATGGAGGAATGGTCAAGGCCGGCTTTAGGATCGCCCAAGTTTGGTTGAGAACCCACTGATATTTCCGCGTCTCACTCCCTCGTTATACAAACTGGTATAATTTCTCGGGTAAACAGTGAACTGTAACGTTTCTTTCTTCGATGACAGAAATAGACTCGCAGGAATTATCCCTTTACTTGTGATGACTCACGAAACATGAGGCGTCACATTTATTTTTTATGGACTCTCTTGGCGATTTTCGTAATTTTATATTCGAGTATCGAACAATGAGTTTTTAAGTGCGGAAATTTGAAATTTCCTAATTGCCAGATTTGGAAAAATGTGGAAATTCGAACTTTCCAAATTGACATATTTAGTGAGGTATAGAAATTTGATTCCTTTCTTCTAAGTTGCCATATTGAGGAAAATATGAAAATAAAAACTCTCCCAATCATCAGATCTCGAAAAATATGGTAAATCATTGTTTCAAAATTCACGTATTTAGAAAAATATGGAAATTCAATCTTTGCAAATGGTTGTTTTTAGAAAAATATAGAAACTTGGACTTTTCAAATAATCATATTTTAAAATATGTAAACACTTGGATTTTTCAAATCGTCATATTTAGAATGATATACAAACTTGGAATCTCCAAATAATCGTATATTTTAAATATACATACTTGGACATTCTGTTTCGTCATATTTAGGGAAATACCAAAAACTTGGATTTTCCATATCGCCATATTTAGAAACATATAAAAACTTTTATTTTCTAAATAGGTCTTATATAGAAAAATATATGTCGAAATAGTCCTGCATACTTCTTACGTACGTGTGTGATAAAGCGTCTGTACGTAAAGGAACCGAAAGAAAAAAGTGTGATAACGGTGTTCGCTGATGGCAGATGAAAGCAAGGGCCAGACGTTTCTTCGCCTTGTTTTCCGATCTTTTCTCATTCTCCGTACGCATACCCTCTCTATTTATTCAACACGAGTGCTTCCGGATATTCGAGGCACGTAAACTTGGAGGTCCAGATAGGTCCTGGAGTCCAAGCTATGGGAAAACGTACACAGTCTCACATCGATGGTAAACTGGATTCCTTGATTTCGTCGAGAGCGTGTTGGTGAGCCCGAAAGACGACGGACCACGGATTCCATCGGAGGGATAAAAAAGGGTTTCCTCTCGTGGTATCACAGCTAAAAGAAAAGCGAAGATGCCCTTCTGTACTTATTGGAAAGCTAGAGGCGAAAATTGGTGTGTCGAGAACGAGAAATAATCGAAGTCTGGCGAGGACCAGCAAACGACTTTTTGCTTCGCCGAGAGCTCTGAAAGTCCTTCGTAAAAGCAGCTAATGGGTCTTTTCTTTTATTGGCATCATTGAATAAAAGTGCGAAACCTTTGACTCATACAACTCTGTAATCATCAAATGACTCGAACAGATCGTCGATTGAAATTTACACTGGCGTTCAAAGTGGAACGAAAACAATAGCACCCTTCAGCAGTGGATGTCAGCAACCTTCAAAAGTGACAGACGTCAAACGAGAAAAATCAGTTGGAAATCGTCGAAATTAGAACCTTCATTGAATATACTAGCCCTCATCAATCAAGTCCCTTTCCAGGGCTTCATCAAGGTTACACCTTCCTAAAGCCAGGATTGTAACAAATTTTCCACCCGTCAAATTGGTTTCATAGTATTTTATATTGAACGTCCTTCCTTCGTGTCTAGCTAGTTACATTAAGGTTATATTTGGGGAAGCTAAAAAACAGTACCTATTCTAGTACCAAATTTTCGAAGAAAAAAAATAGTAATCGTGAATACAATTTAATATTTGGAAGGCAATGTCTTCACAGTGGCCAAAGAAATAGATTTTTCTCTGCTTGTGAAGTGTCTAGAAAATTCTAATGAAGGCTTCTCCCTACTATCCAACTTGGGATCTGGAACCTCCAACTTTGGACCTTTAATCTTTAATATTGGCTTTTTATCCATCAACTTTGAATCTGTAACTTCCAAATTTGGATCTTTAACCGCCAACTTTGAATCTGGAACCTCCAACTTTAAATCCGGAACCTCCAACTTTAAATCTGGAACCTCCAACTTCGGATCTTTATCCTCCGGCTTCAAACCTGTACCACCAACTTTGGATCTTTGACACCCAACTTTTAATCTGGAACCTCGAACTTTGGATCTTCAACCTTCAACTTTGGATCTTTAGCTTCCAGCTTTGAATCTGGAACCACCAACTCCGGATCTTCAACCTCCAACTTTGAATCTGTGACCTCGAACTTTGGATCTTCATCCTACACTTTTGAAACTGGAACCTCCAACTTTGGATCTTACTCTTCCAATTTTGGATCTTTATTCCACATCTCTGAACCTGTAACCCCAGCTTTGAATCTTAAACCTTGACATTTGAAATCTCTTACAATATTAACCTTTCCCAGTTTGAGATTCTGTCGAATCTGGAATTACTCGAATCCTAAATCCTCAAAGGCACCTTCAGAAATATTTTCTTCTTCACAAGGCCTAGAAAGGCCTAGAAAATTGGCTCAAAGGACAAGATAACGCTGAACAGAGAACCGGAAGTCCCCAAGGCGAATGACGACAACAGGTTGAAGAGACACACTTTGCCCTGATGTGATATCAATGATGAGAGGGGGTGAAGAAGGAAGATGAAAAGAGAGGGAATGAGAGAGAGAGAGAGTGTGTGTGTGTGTGTGTGTGTGTATTTATTTCGTGCTGCGGAGTAAACACTCTAAGAGCGCCGGGCATATTATACGGGAACACATAATATGTTCTCCATTTTTAAATACAGTGCATAGTACAATATAATTCTAACAAAAAACTATAACGAGGAAATATATATAGATGAATGATTATATTACAAAACATAACTAAACGAATGAACTAGAACTAAGTACTTAAAACTAGTGGTAAAAGTAACTCTTCGATGTGTGTCACGACAACAAACCATACGGATTAGCTAGTAGATGGTATTTGATGGAATGCCTGAACATTCGTAGGCAATTAGTCCCTCGTAGGTCATAATAGATAGAGTTTCAGTAGTAACAGGCACTAGTAACACAATATTTTACAGAAGCACTCGTACTAGGCAACTAGGGATGAGAAAGTCACCACTCCTTAGGTGGCGCCTTAGTTGTCTCGCATGCAAATGTTCAGGCTGCAAAAAAGGCAGTAATAGGTATTCAGGTTGCTTGTGCTTGCACATAGAGTAAATAAAGAGAGGGGCGGTGTGGAGAGGGGGGGGGGGGGGCGAGGGAGAGAAAGAGGAAGTTTCTCCAGTGCTCATGGTTTCTGCTCTGGTGCTACCGCTGCTTCTGCCTTCTGCACAGTGTGGCCCCGGGGGCGGTGTATTGATCCAGAGGCGGCGGCGGTCATCCGGCCGCTAATTAAATGCCAATCGCCGACCCTCCTCTCGACGTTGCTCCTCCATCCACCTCATCCTCCGCACGTTCCTGGTGCGCTTCTCTCCCCTTCCTTTTATCGTTGTTTCTCCCCTCCTCCTCGTTTGTGCCGCTACCTCTCCTCCTCTTTGTCTGTCATTCTCCATCCCTGATGATCTGTCCCTCCGGCTGACGGTACTCAACCCTCTCAAGCTTGGGTTCCCGCCCTCTCACCCTACGTACACTCGATTCCAACCCTCTACTTGCCACCAGCCTCTGGTTTCCTCCTCAACCTCCTTCAACGAGTCTCTCTACCGAGAGTAAAGACCTGCTGGAGTGGAAATCGACACATTCTATTTTCAGCCCTGAAATACTTCGAGAGCTTTTCAAATAGGTTATGAGTTAAAGGGATCCTCACTAACGTTTTCTATCTTTAGGAGGCGGGTAAGGAACTGAGAAATATTTATAAATGAATAAATATATTAATGTAGTCGTAAATTATTGAATTAATTCTTTTAATTGTTGTTTATTGATTAATGTTTATTATTGACGAATTTTTTGAAGAATAAAATAGTCCAAAAGACAATAAAAAAATAACTAAACTCAAGTAAATGATTTTATTATTGTACAGAAATTGATTCACCAGGAAAGGCATCAAAGGAAGCATGGTATATAAGTAATTTATAAACAATTCGCGATGTAACGATTTATTATTATAGTATGAATAATAAAGGAGAATTTTAAATGTACTTTTAAATATAACGTAAATGATGGAAATTGGGTAATTGTACACAATTAATTTCAAATTAGGTTTCAATTTATATATGATTTTTAACGATAAAGTAGAATATTGAAGATGATCGAAGGAGATTTTGATTGCTTCGATGAAAAATCAAACAAAAAAGTGTGAAAAAAATCGAAAGGATGTATGGAGAATTGATACAACAATAATTTTGAATAAATATAAACGTCCTCACTTTAAATTCCTATTTAAATTCCACTTTGAACTACAAGTAATTTTTATTACAATTTATTCATTTTAGTACAATGATAACGAAATACATAATTTATTTGGTCAATTAATTGAATTACCAGAGAGATTGACAAAATTCGGAATTAATTAATTCAATTATCGAAACGATTAACGTCGGGGATACATTTTGTTTTCTTTCCTCATCAATTGTATAATCATTAAATACACGTGACCCCATCTTAACGAACGTGCATCAGGTGTTATCAATCATACTTATTCAGTACGATATATTTTCATCGTTATATTAATAAGTCTTCATTGAATACTAGCTTATGTTGGATGACACGTGCCAAACGTTACCAAAGCTTCATTGTGGGTTCAATGAAGGACTGGATCACCTAAATAAAGGGTTGATGACGCTGGGGTTATAAGTATGGTACGGTTAGGATTTTCTCGATTTATACGTATTCCATATGGATTACTTATGTTCTTGAAGTCCGATGAAGCCCGTTTTTCGGCTAAGGAAGAATGAGGGAAAACCGTTGAGAGAAGCGATCAGTCCTCGGCGTCGTAAACCCCTTAAATGCCCTTCGAAAGGGGCGAAGAAAGACCGCTTGATTGACTTCCCATGGGAGTTCACTTTTCCAACCAGCTACTGTGTTTCTGTCTTTTCGTGGGGCAGGAGGGGGGGTGATGCATGTATATATATATATATATATATATATATATATATATATATATCCATATATATATATATGGACATCGAAAACTCCCGGAGCAGCTGATCCCCCATGGTTATCTCCAGTCTCTTTACGCTTTTTCCCCAAACCCACGAGGATTCACATCCGAAACTCCATCGAACGTGACTGTTTTACTTCGATACTCCTCCGAGCCACTTTTACCACACGTAGATTCCCACCGGGAGATTCGTCGAAATACCTCCAGCATTTGTAAAGCCTCATCGATTTCTTGTGAGAATGGCGATCATGGAATCGAAATGTTTTTCATTTCGAATAATAGTTATCGAACTGAAATATTTTGTATCCGTCATTATTCGACCCCTAAATACTGGAGGAAAATCAGATTTTCATTTTACTCCCAAAAACTGTCAATCCTGATATGATGATAAAACGTTGCTGAGTGCATTGTGGGATCTTGACTTGAATATATTTAGTGATCTCAGAACTAAATTAAATTGAAACAAGATAAATTTGTGATTATTGATTTCGTTGGATTACATGAAATTTTAGCGATTATTTTCGTTTGCAATTTAATCAAAACAATGATATTTTAACTGTTAATTTCGTTGGAAATTTAATTAAAATAAAGTGAAATCTTATTGATTAATTTGGTCTGAAATTGAACAAACACGCAATGAAATTTTAATTTTCAATTTGGTTATAATTCAACTGAAAGCAAACCCAAACAAATCTAAACGAAATTACTAGATAAAATAACTATGAATTTTGTTTTAAAGTAAATGAAAACAAAATGAAATATGTACAATCAATTATGTTTTACATTGATTTAAAACAACACTGCATATGCCAGAATTAATTCGTTTCAATTCAGAGAAAAAAATCATTCATTTTTCAATGTATAAGCAGCCACGACATTCGCTCTTTTTAATCCAAAAAGATTAAATCCATCCTTTCGTCCTTCTCTCGACATTCACCGTCCCCCAACTTTCAATATGAGTTTTCCCTAATAAATGTACAGCTTTATCGTAAGTATTCGGTGAGTGCGTAGAGGCCCTTTTTTCCAGGGTAAGTTGGAGGCTTGATGCACATTCGTCGAACTATATTTCAAGCGGACTCTTTCACCGTTGATCCATAGGGGGTATGTTAATTGGCGCGGAAATAATTAAGGGACCGAGCGATCCAGAGGCAATCCCAGCTCGACTTAAGGGAGTGGAAAAAGAGGGAAGGTCTAAAAAGCATCATCCCCTTCTTCCCACCACCCTTTACTTTCCCCCTACTCAACTAGACGCATTGGGGAGACTTTCATACTCGACCACCCCTTGGTAGATGGCGCAGCACATTGCGTCGTTAATATTCACGAGAAATTGCCATAATTGGAGTTCCATAACACAAGTCAACGAACAACGTTTTTTTAAATAATTTTCTTGACTCATAAACGAATTGTGATTCTATACATGAAATAATAGCAAAAATCTTCACTAATTATTTCTTGCATATGATAATTTGTTAGTTTTATGTTGTCCTTTTAACGTTGATGAATCAAAACGTATTTATAAAAAAAACTAAAAAATACATTTTTTCATTTAACTGTTATCAATTTTTGTACACTAAAAGTCTATCACTAAATATTATTTTTCAATTGATATAAATTTGTGTATTTCTTTTGAAACTTCGGAATATCATCCTACAGTTATCTATTCTTTTAACTAATCAAAACAAAAGAAAAAGACTAAATAGATAAATAAAATTTAAAAGTAGCTAATTCAAAATGATAAACATAGATACAAAATGCCAATTTTGAATATTAAAATAAACTAATAAAGATACTTTTGAAAATATAATTTACTACGATAAAAATTAATTAAAAAGGAGAATTTTGTACACATAAAAATAAAAGGTATTTTTTCGTTTAACAACAAATATAAGCAAAATAATAATATTTATCAAATTGAATTAAAAAACGAATAACATTTTTTTTTTTCAATTAAATTTTTTACTCTTGAATTACAGTTTATAAAAATGCCATTTAATTAAATGAGAGGGACAAGGATAATTTATCGTAAATTGGTGACGTGTGTGCCGGAAAGGGTGCGAAAAGGTACGCCATTGTTCTTCTTCGGTAAGCAAGCTACAACGCTGCCTTTTATTTTTGCACACAATCGAGGGTTGGTCTCGACCCTGCTGCGTCAAGGGGTGACATTGTGCACCCTCCTCAATCAGGCGACACGGTTCTGTCGCCGATAAAAAAAAGGGTACGGACGTTTCGTTCAACATTGAGTCTGTAGAGCGAATCGCAAAAGGGAAGGAGACAAGGTTTAGGGGGTGAATAGGGGCGAGAGGGGGGAAAGAACGAATGGGAGGGGAAAAAAAGCAACGTGCGGATCTTCCCTCCAGCGGTTACGGTCCCGACACTTTGAAGGGTTCAAAGTCCCATTGTACGATCAAAGCACCACCCCGCACTTGTTTCAATTGGTCTTTAGCCATCTTCGTCATTGTCCATCGTGTTGAAGAGAAAAGGGAAACAATAATTATACCATTTTTTTAAGCCTGATCAAGCTTATTTTTTTCATGTCTACCATCATTGACCATCTTTTTCCTGGAATTTATACAATGTGTTAAATATTTATTTATTTACTTATTTATCTATTTATTTACTTATTTGCACTCTCATAATCTATTTGTTTAAAAACGTGTGTTTAATTTCAAACCAATTCACTGTAATTAAACAAATACTTAATTCGTTCACTTCGTACGTACAATTTGTTTACTTCGTTATTTTTACAACCCAAACAACGAGACGTTTAACATTGAACAAATTAAATGTCTGCAAAGTTTATTTAATGTTATTTAAGGTTATATGCTAATATTTATTTTTTAACGACGTTCTTGAACAATGAAACAAAGGTTTGATTTTTTAAACGGTTAATTTGTTCGTTTAAAAATCGCTATTGTATAATTTTGAACTGATAAATATACATAATAGCTGTGCCCTGCCACACTTCGCTGTGGTTGCATGGGTGAGAAATGAACAACAAAAGACAGCATTACGTTTGATTTAAGTGTAATTTTTCAATACTTGTGAGTATACAAGATTTTTTTGTTTTTCTATTGTTTGTGTAGATATAGAGGCTGTCTGGTTTTCCCACACGAGAACACGCAACATACAACTTTCCATGTGAAAAGCAATCCACATTCAAATCTAAACCACACATTTCTAAAGATTGACCTCAAACTTTGTTAATTGTGACTGCGAACGACAATCGAATTCGGAATTGCAATCTTTGAAATTTAAATGGTGTATCTTTCGGGATCATGGGAATCCGAGGAATGAGTACATCTTCACGTTTGAAAGGCCCCTTTAAAATCGTTGCGTTCACTATGTTGTTCATTAATTTTTTAACTGCGAGTTGTGTGCCGTTGCAGAGTTGTGGCAGGTTAATATTCTGCAACATGATAATTGGCACACCTTTTTTCAATTTTAATATGTTCGGTGGTATCCCTGGCAGATCAAGTGAATTTAGAAAATTCCGTTGGCTAATTAACTACTCCATCTGCTTCAATAACGGTGTCTATCGACTTATATGCCATTTCCTTACTTTGAATGCTGGATTGAATAACATTATGAATTTCATTAACATCTTCATTCTTGGCCAATTCGATTGACGTTCGCAGGCACAATTAACAAAACTCAAGGTCAATCTTTAGAAATGCGTGGTTTCGATTTGGATGTGGATTGCTTTTCACATGGACAATTGTATGTTGCGTGTTCCCGTGTTGAAAAACCAGATAGCCTCTATATCTACATAAACATTGGAAAAACAAAAAATATTGTATGCCTACAAGTATTGAAAAATAAAAATTAAACAAAACGTATGCTGTCTTTTGTTCATTTCTCACCCATTCAATCACAGCGAAGTGTTGCGGGGCACAGCTAGTATATATTATATATATATATATATATAATATATAATTAATAATAACATCTATATATACATAAATGTTATGTTGGTTTGTGTACGCTTCAAAAACTCAAAATGTTCTGCACCGATTCAGCTGAAATTTTCACAGGATATACAATACGATTGACACAAATTTGATCTTCTACGCGGCATTATTTCGGTTTTTGTTAGAGGTTCCGTGTCGGGAAGGGGAAATGACGCGAGATAAAGGACACAAAAATTAAGTTGAGCGAGAACGTCTTTATTCACATACGTTCGAACAACGAATGAAGGGATGAAGATAACGTAAATAGTTACGGGGACAGTAACCAAGGGAAAACAAAAAAATAAAACATACGGATATATCGATGGTCAATTGCATTTCATATATTGATTATTCGAGGATATATATAGTGAAGATG
>JAPYZJ010005809.1:0-10948 GCA_030522765.1 Ophioninae sp. B BG-2022a
CGAAAAAAAATCATAACTCCTAAACTATAAAAAATTGCATAACATACATGGGGGTGTTTCGGATTCCCCACGACATGCCGGATCTAAATTTTTTTTATGTCGTCAATTAACCGGCCTCCCTGTATATTGACATTTTCCATGATTTCTAATTAGTTCATCATTAAAATAAATATTTCACTACTTCATAAATGGTCTGCAATACGCAATGACAGGGGTGAATCACCGAATAATATAATCATAAAATATTGTATTCGAAAAAATAAAGACAAATGGCCTGAGTCATGAAAGCCTTTTGAAACGATTGATGGTATATCAGAAATAAAAAATGTTTATATCGAAAAAGTCAAGTCAAATAAGCCGAGTAATCGAAACCGTCTAAAACGAGTGACCAAAATAACAAAAATAAAAAATGCCAGATCTCAATTAGAAATCAAAGACCTACGAGTAGATAAAACAAAAAAAAATAAAAAATGAAAGTCTAGATAATTAGCATGCACGATACGGAAAGTGAAACAAATGATAAAGTTTTAGTCGTCTTCGTAATAAATAGGGTAGACATATAAATAAAAAGAAAGGGTTTAAGAATAAATCTTCGAGTGTATCTCGGAATGAGAAATAATTTCGTAACCTCCGTACCGCACTATATCCTCATATTATGTGATAGTCCAGTGAAAACGGGGAAACCGAGTTTCGGACCTTTTCGCTCGTGCATAATACTCCCATGCAGTGACTTCAGCGCGCGGCTACCTTGGGACAATGCATAAATGCATTTTTTCTTTCTTTTAATTTTTTTTCATTTATTTCGTTGCGCAACGGGACTTTTTCGCTAACTCGAGCATTTTAATATAATGCTGAAGAACACTGGGGGTGGTTTTTTTTATGCTCAAGTACCAGAAGCTTGGCAGAGAGCAAGTGTAAGAGAGAGGGAGAGAAAGAAGGAGAGAGAAGAATAAAATAGAATAAAAAGAAACAAGCAAAATGTGCAAAAAACCGGCACAGGACAAAAAATTAATTAATGACAAAGCCGAGAGACAGCTGAAAGGAGGAATTTGAATGCGCCAGCATTCGTCAGAAGTTGGAGTAATGTTCCGTGAAGAAAAGTAAAAAAAAAAAAGAAAAACTTTCCGCGAGGAAGATCAAAAAGCGAGAGTCGAAAATGAAAAGAGAGAGAAGCGAGAGAAAGGATGAAAGATTTCGCTCGTTCGAGATAATCAGGAATTCACTTTTGGAGGAAAGAAATAACGATGCGAAACGAAGCCGGTGGCCATCGGTGGTCCTCCCGTGGCAAGAAAATCCGTAAAAAGAAAATGAAAATACGAAAAACGAACAAATGCCAAAAAGATAAGTGCTCGAAGTGAAGAGCCGAAAGGACACGTTCTCTTTGTACACCCCGAGACTTCCGAGGATATCCTCGGACAAAAGATAAAACGAAGTGAAGAATCGACCCTTGGCCTATTATTCGACGCTTTATTTACGCTGTTGCGATTGAAGCAGAGGCTTTCATCGACTCTCCGATAAAATCAGTTGAAAAATATTATTCTCACCTTGGTGGGTGAAATTTTTTCCATGCTTTTTCTCTTCGGAGAAAACGGCAAATTAATGTTCTCAAACGCACTTTCGGCTTTTCCATTTTTTATCAAAATGGAGTAGGTGCTCGTGGTGGAGAGAAAATGTATGGCTTGATCATTGGAGAGAGGCTGAAGAGAAAGGGAGAGTGAGAGAGAGGAATTAATTATGTCTTAGCAAGCTATGGGGCAAGACGAACATAGTAGTTGAAAGTATATGTAATAGAATAATTGTAAGGAGTAATGATTGAAATAGTACAATACAGTAGAAGTAGACAATAATATCATAGTATTAAATAATAAAGATAACGAAATATAAAAAGAGAATAAAAATAAGAATAATAACAATAAAAATAAAAATGAGAACAAAAATAAAACTAATGAAGATAACAAGAATAAAAATAGTAAAGATCGAAAACAATAAATATAGGCGGATTTGATGAGTACTTAGGAACTAGTGAGCTTACAAGCTGCAGAGCTTCGAGCCTGGAAAGGTAAAAAAGGCAAAATAAAGATAAAAGACAAAATTTAAGGAGAAAAACAAAACAAAGATGAAATCGAGAAAGAATATCAAAAATAACAGAAAATAAATAAGAAAAATAAAAACCATGAGCAAATATGGCTAAAACTAGAATCATAAGTATCCTATGATGACAGAATAGCGCTGAAATAATGTGACATGTGTCAAAGAAAGTGATAAATATTAGACAATAAGAATTCGATCCAGCTGAGGCTACATCGATGAGAGCTCAGGTTAAAGATGATAACGGTGTTGACGGTGATATATTCTATTATGCACTTTCGGGCATAATAAAGACCTAGACTTCCGGGCTAAAGAATAACAAAATAATTTATAACAAAACTAATATACCATAGCATAACCACTCAGAAAATAATACAGATTATATAAAACATAAACAATACAAAGAAAGAAAACGGAAAATAACGAAACAATATAAATGTCAAAATAATGATTAATTATAATAATGACAATAATAATAACCCAAATAATAATTCTCATCGTAACCTAATAGCAATAAAAAGGAAATAATAATTATTATTATATCACGAGCGAAGATGAAGAATTGTGAGAGACTAGGACTAGGAACTACCTAGCCCTATATGAGAGACAGTGAAGGAAAGAGAAAAAGCACATATTATATACCATCGCAAATCTTAGTGAACGTAGATTCAAAAAAAAAAAAAAAATGGTAAGCGTTCTTCGGTAATATGCGAACGAACGAGTGCAGATTTTTAAGTGGGCGACGGGAAATTTTATAGAAACAAAGTTGGTCGACGTGTTCGAGCGGACGTGGATGGTAGCTGAGCAAATAGGGGAACAGATGCGGTCACGGAAAACGCTCGTCCAGGCTTGAAACCAAACGAAACTTTACTATTTTTCCTTTCTCCACTCTCGGGTAAAGAGAAAATGAACAAGAGAATGGAAGAAAAGGACGAGAGTGGGCGGTTGGGGGTGGTTGTGCTGGCGATGTCGGTCGTAGGGATGGCAGGACCCGACGAGAAAAGAAAAGGTGTTCGCGTTTTAGCGTGGAACCTCGAGAGCTTTTAACGGGGTTGGATTGTGAGAGCTTCGTAACCATCGAGTACGATATTTCTCTACTCTTCATATTTCCCTCTTATTTTCGGCATGAAAAGTTCTAAAGTGTGCACCTCAAATTGTAAACTCTACTGTCTATAGCCTCGCGTCTTTTTCTTTCTAACCATCAACTCTCGATGCGTCCAAAAAATCTTTTTCACTATTCTTTAATAGATACGATCTTTCATGACCGAATATAATTACTTTATTCCAGGTATCGAATAATTAATGAATTAATTATTAATTAAATAGAGTATTAATAAACCAAAAGAAAACAAGACGATCTCGAAAAACCAGAAAGCCAGCTCGTTAATTAATCAAACAAAGGGGACCGATGTTTCAAAATATAAGATCTATTTTAAAAAATATATATTCATAACGTCTATTTATTGAACATCAGCATCCCTTTATTCAATGCGTAAACGAATAAATCAATTAGTAACCAATTGAAATAAATAAATAAACTATAAATAAATACCTAAAATCAAAATTTATGTCGTAATAAAATAAAAAGTTAACGGTTACACACCGATATGTAAAATTGACACAAAAAAAATTAAAAAACGTTGAAATATATATAAAAGATTTTAAATAAGTTAATAAAATAGAAATAAAACTGATTTATTAGATCGAATATTCTAAACGCAGGATTCCTCGTGGCGATCAATTTGTCATTGGCAGGTAGTCGAATGGACACCCGATAATAATTACCGGGACCAAAAATCCTCGCGATATCCGTGAAATATCTCGTACATATTGAATCATGGCCTGCCCCAGGGATACAACGCGGCTGAATTATTGGGGGAGGTTCCTAGCGAATTCAGGCAGGGAGACGAAAAAGAGAGCGGGAGAAAGAGAGAGAGAGAGAGAGAGAGAGAGCCGTTATTATTGATGTAAACTCGTACGTTTTCCATGTAATATCCCCTCGTTTTGCCACAATAATCTACACATGTATTTACACATGTAAATATATTACCGATGAGCACGAAAACGTCGTTGCTACAGCGACGCTTTTTCCATTGAGTTTGGAGCCTGTAGAATATCGACTCGCTGACGCAGAAAGCAACATTCGTTATAGACTGAAATAGCCGTTTATCCATATTTTAACGAATGGTCGTTACGCGTATGAATGCACATGTGTAGGATTTGTTGAACGTAACGGAGATTTTATTGGGGTTTGTTGGACGAGGAATAGACCGAAAGACAGCCTAATGTATCAAATCGCGTGAACCGTTTTTAGCAAAATGATTATTTCTGATCCGTCCAACTGTTAACGGACACCCATCAACAATTGTTTTCCTCAATCGTTTGGGTCAGCTACGATCGATGACGGCAAACTCTCAAAACTACAGGGATCTTCTTCGGTATCGTTACAAATTGCACGCTTTTGTTTAATTTGACTTCCTGGGAGATGCAAAAAGGAAAATCGATGTTTCATCCACTTCCTGACTACTCAGAGCTCTGAAATTTTTCCTTCTTCCGAGGGATGCAACTTTATACAAAAATCTATTACCATATAAATATTTAACTCTTCATGTTATAGAATTAATGAAGGCCAAATAGTAGAACATCTTCTATATCTATAAAAGACAATGTGTGTTTGTATGCTCCTTATAGACGTTGAAACGGCTGCACCGATTTCAATGAAATTTTCAGGACATCTTCAGATTGGCTTGCCGGGTGACCCTGTAAAGTTTGATAGCGTTTGGATCAATATAATGGGGAGGGGGTCCTTCATTCCTTTTATTTCCATGTATACCCTTATGGGTTTTTACATATCTCCTTTTCTTTTTTCTCCTCGAGTTCCAATTTTTCTAATATTTCTAATTTTCCAATATTTCCACTTTTCCTTGTTAGCCTTCCATTGGTTCATCTTTTTCTGTCACTTCCTACCCGCACTTCGCTAAGCTGACCTACCTATAGTGCGTCCACAGCCGACTTACCTACACTATACCGCATTTGCCGAGGACACGGGGAAACTGTGGAAAACCCGTGTCGGTATAGACGGCCCTGTATTTGCCTGATCCTTTGGTGTACACGCTTTGTATTGAAGTATCTACATCAAAGCATCAGAAAAAAACAGCCTCCCGCTCACTGGTCGATGCGCCAGCCAGAGCACGGCTAAACGGTCACCGCACCAAGTATCAGCCTCTCTCCAAGCTGCTTAACATCAGTGATCGCCCGAGCCGCTCTCCGACCGCCCATCCACCGGCGTCGGTTTCGATCGGATCAATATTTATTTCGTTTTTTCTTTTGTGGGTGACAATCTTTACCCGCTAGAGGAAAAAGAGAAAGAAACTGAAATCCATGAACAAAACTAATGTTCATTGCAATGGTTGCATTACCAGAGTTATTGTTTTAAATTTATTATTTTAATATGTTTTTTGTAGATAAGATTTGATAATAAAATCATCATTCTTAGAAGAATGATTTAAAAAAACATTAAATTTATGTAAATTTACGGCCAACGAAGCGAGCAGGATTGGCTAGTAATTCATAAAATAATTTCTTTACAATTGTCATTTACTGTGAAACAACCTTCGATTTCTTGAATGAAAATCCTGAAACTGCGTAAAAAGTGAAACCCATTGAAAATAATTTCTCGAAGTACCTACTACCGTGCCAAATTAAATACGATTAATGAAACTAAACTGATTAAATGTATTAAATATTTAAACCGTTAAATCCCTCAAGCTTTTATTTACGACCATATACTGGTGACTTGGCGACAAAACATTTTTTTGTTTTTTAGTAAATTGGGCTTTTTAAAAAATATTTTCCTACATGTAGTACCTATATTTTCTTTTAAGCTTTTCTCTAAAACTATGATGGGGGCTGTCAACGATTAATTTACGATTTTGTAAATCTTCGTAATATCGACAGATCCGATGGATATCCTACCGTGGCATAGACGAGCGGTGGGCAGGGAGAGGAAGGGAGGGGAAAAAATGGAAATCCCATTTGCTGCGGCGGATGTATCGTTGATATTGTGAATCAGAATACGGGTTCCTTTTCAGGAATTCTCTGGGAAAGGGAAAAGCGATATTGCAATCTGTACGCAAGAACGGACAAAATGAAGCTGGAAATGCAGCTCTATGGTGCATGGAATCGTATCCAAAGATCGCGTTTTCATGATAAGTAAGGTATCCCAGTCGAATCGATGGATGCCGACCGATCGATTCGACCCACCTCGTCTACATATGAAATTGAGCTTATTAATTCTCCCTACCGATAAATGTTCAATGTGCCCGAATAAATACGCGAATTTATATGTAAAGCACACCGTCCGAAGCTTCAACGATTTCCCATGTATAAAGCTAGGCTGGCATGGACCGATACGCGAATGAGTGACCACTTAGCCAGACTTCCGCGCTGGCTACTTCGAGGGTTCAATCGTTTTACTGACTTTCCATGATAATCCAACTGATTCCTGTGAAAAGTAGCTTCAATCGGTTTTTCGCAGTTTCCCTGTGCCTCCGTGCGTACTTTCGGGGACAGTCGGAGGAGGAGAATTTAAAATTAGCAACAGGATAGTGTCTAGAATGAAAGTTCAAGAAATAAAATCGATCCTGCAAAGATATAGAAGGAATATACATGTATTTATTCAATAACCCATTTATTCGTTTATTTAAATACTAGCTTTTGCCCGCGACTTCGTACGTGTGATAATTATAATTTAGTTTCAAAATTTTATTGTTGCAGAGATAATTGAGAATGAAATACGAATAAAATTGACTTGGAAAGGGTTCATTAGCAATTTTTATATTTGTATAAAAACATATAAAAATAAGACACTACAAAAAGATAAGCACTACAAAGGTTCTTTATATACAATTTAACAAATCGTAAATAAGTATTTTTATGCAGTAAATAAGTATTTTCATGCGGTAAAATAAAGCCTAAACTTCAAGCTAGACGTTTAGCAAAAGATCGGTGAAAACTGTCTCCATGCAGTAGCTTTTGCGTGATGCGCGTACAAACATACAGACAGACAAAAAATTCAAGAACGATTGTTTAGGTTTCTCATACTCTAGTGAGGAACCGCTCATTATTTTTTTTTCCAATGTCTTCAATGTACAGACATCGACCTATTATCATTTTATTATATGTATTAATTTAGTTAATCATTTATTGGATTACTCATTTATTCGTTTATTCATCAGCTGCATTATTCATACATTTACTAAGTTCAATCAATTAATTCATTGTCAAAGTCAATTAATTAATTCATTCATTTATAGATTCCATTAATCATGAAAATGTTGCTTTTAAAATACATCTAACATCAGATTTTTCTGTAAGTCGCAAGGAAATATCTGGTCATCTCGTCCAATTTTACAATACAGAAATGATGAAAACGATTTAAAACAAGACAAAAAAATAAACCTCAATCACTAAATCGGGTACCTTTATTTTGCTAGGAAACGTACAATTGCGGGTGTATCCATACGCATCGGAAATCCTTGGTCGTTTCGTCGCTGATATTGCTCCGAGCAATACACACTCCAGAATGCACAGGGCTGAGGAAAAGCGCTCTTTTCACCATCGCGCATATATGCGTACACTCGGGGCAGAAAACAGTTATAGAAAAAACAAACTCTCGCCACCCAATGAATTTCAGGCTTTGATCAAGCCGCGTGATGAATCGTGCATTGTAACATCGAGCTAACCACCTCTTGTTTCTTTTTTTTTCTTTTAGTCGTTGTTGCTGCTTTCTCGCAGCTTCCCGTTCGCTTGTTTTTTTCATCGCATCTGTTCGCTCGCTGATTTTCCCATCGCTACGTATATATCTCTCGTTCCGTCTCTTTGTTCGAGCCGGGGCTCGTGTTTCCGCAAATTTTCAATCAGGCTGAGAAATAAATAAAACTCGTACACCAGTTATTTGGAATCGTTTCGTAAACTTTTTCTCATCGATGCCACAAATGTTTGACGTACACTTTAGAGAAGAAATTGACACGTTTTAATTTTCTTTTTTCTCGGCGCCCCATCTCCTCCACCCTATCGATTTCCTTCCTAAATTATTACTCTAATATTCAATAAACGTGAGCACGATCTGTGTCGATATTCACTGTGGAATTGAAACACCATACAAGTTATCGCCTATTAAGAGGATTCCACTGTTAAAGCCCTTTTTTGTAACGAAATGGAATACGACAAGCTGAAGGCTGATCGACCTTTAAGGTATTACCGGCTCGCTAACCGACTCTTAACGTATTACTGGATGGAAATTTTCGTACATGTTTGGCCTTACAAATAGTTAATTTAATAATAAATTAATACGTAGAAACGTTAGAAAACTAACGAATTATCCAAATGTATCAAATTTTGAATTTAATCATTTTGTTTTATTTAAATTAATTCATTTAATCAAATTAACACGTTCAAATTATGGTACTATTAATAATTACCGATAATTATGCAGGTGAGGACGTTTCCGAAAAACAATGGAATGTTTTCTTGCGACGCTTTGATTCTTCACGTCTATAGATATTCAGTTAGAAGAGACTGACATTTAGTATTGTTATTGACATTAAGATCTTAGGATCTCATTAAGACTCCCAAAACTATCAACGTAGCACAATTTTAGTTCACTCAAATATTATATATTACATTGGAGATGTTATTTTATTGATTTGATACTTCGCCTAATCAATTGTTTGATCCTAAATCTTGGTGATATAACATTTACAGAATTGTGGGTTATTGATTTCCATTCGTTTTGCAACTATTTGCATTCTCCAAATTTTCAAGAATTTTGATGACTTTCATATTCATCCAGTAATACCTTGAGGATGAAAACCATAAATCGGCACGTTTCAATTTCCATCGTATCGATGAAGGGCTGCAGCGAAGTACAGACATTGTAGCGTGGCCCACGCGGTTGATGTGCCCACAACCGCAGACAGCAATTCATTCGCAAACTGACGAAAAGGTTTCCGAAAAGGGCAAAAAGTCACTGGAATACATATTTTCCACCGTGGATAATTGTTTTCTTTTTTTCCGAAATAAAATGTGTGTGTAAGAGGTGAAAAGTTGAATCATAGTGATCGGAGAATCAGTGATTGTTGAAATGCATGCGACTTTAAGACATTATTATCAATGAATGCCTATTAATGCATGTAAAGCTTAATAACTTATTAATAAGTTAGTATTAAGCTTAATTATTAATTAATCCCATGAACATGATGCCATTAAAATGCGCACTTGCGTACGACCGAGGAGAACCTCCATTTTTCCACTCATCCAAAATTCAAATATTCATGACGCGATTGATTATTCAATTATCCGAATTGAGAGAAAGTCTTTGAAGGGATGACTGGATGAATCGCCTGGCAAAAAATGGATCCAAAACAGGGATATCGTGGATTTGCATATCTAGATCATATCGTATATATTTACCCTTACAAATAGATCAGTTATAATAGCTAAAATATATTAACAATAAAAAAATGTTAATCTTTCATTTTCGATAATAATTGAAGTGAAACCGGCGATGTTGAGATGTACTTGGCTGAGATTGCATCAATGACCGTAGATTCGTTCCAACTATTCAACAAAAAATGTTTGCATTAAAAAATGTATAATTGGGTATTGAGTTATCCAATGATTTCTGATTAATACATCCGCAACATAAATATTGTACTATTTTATAAATGGATTGCCAAACCCGACAACGCAGGCTATTTATTTGCAACCTAACCTAACCAATCACTTGATTCTATATCTTGATTATACGTCAAAACTCTAATTGTTTACCAAGAATTCAAATTTTTATTTAATTATTTATCAATAATACAAATTTATCAATAATAAAAGTTTAAAAATGCAAATTGCCTCCAATCACGCCAATAAAATTTATTGTTTCAATAACTTTGTGTGGTATTTTTGCAAAATTAATTTTGTGGAACCATCTCTCCTCGCTTGCTATCCTAATTCACCGTCTCCCTTCCCGCCCTTCTTCGCTTCGTCTTACTCGAGCAGTTTACGAATTTTTTGGTTGCATCGTCTTTTTCCCTTCAGCGAGCAATGTCGTTGTGACGTTCGGAGTATTCCGCAATGAAAAAATATTGATCCCACGATCCGTCGTAACTTCGGATTTAATTTGCGCTCCGTAGTTTCAGGAAAGAAAGGACCATTAATACGGTTGCCTCGCTGGGAGCCAGCTGCGCAAGAGCGCCACCGGCGATGGGTGAGAACTTTTTTATGTCAGGGAGGGAAAAAATAGCGAAGAAATTTTTTTTTCGCCGATTTTTATTAGCGGGCCGCCCGGACGGCTGAAAAGCCTGGACGTAAGAACAAGTTAGCATACATTCAAACACCATCGGGGAGAAAAAGCAATATGGAAACAGAGCGAGCGGTGGGCAGAAAGAGAGAGAAAGAAAGGCCTTCAAGTTCCAGCTTTATTCCCCTTAAGGGAATGACGAACACGCTGGAAACTTTCAACGCGGCCCCTCGATACGTCGGTACTGACAACTGTGCAGTTTTGAGCTGCGAGTCACTACCGACGGATGGCGTCAGGCTCGCGATTCATCCTCGAAGCCTCGACATCATTTTTTTATGGCTTTAGCACACTGCCACAGAACACAACACCTTATCAACAAATGTCATAAACCATGAGACGATAATAAATCATCAAATAAACGAAACATTCGAGATTACAGCTGTTGCTTCCGACCTGTCAAAAAATTATTGATACTTGAGAACTCTCACTGCGCCGCCTGTGAGAAAATCGCTGAACTGAATTTTCTTGACGGTCGATAAGATTTTGCGCTCTGGTGGTACACTT
>JAPYZJ010005810.1:0-10947 GCA_030522765.1 Ophioninae sp. B BG-2022a
ATGGTCCAACTTTGAAATTCTGCCAAAAATCGAAAAATCATCGGATTTTAATTATTAAAAAAGCATTTTGAAGAGAAAATCATAACGAAGAGATTGAGCCCAAACTGGAGTGCCAAATCCGAAAGGGAAAAAAGTTATCAATGTTTTAGTGAAAAAACTCATTTTCCCCAAAAATCGAAAATATTTTGGATTTTTAATATTTTTAAAAACACCCTATTTCGATGTAATTTGACCCCCTGAGCACGAATCTGCTATTCATTTCTCCCAAAACCTAAAATTTCTATGCAAAAATCGTGTCTTTAGATGTTTTTTACGATTTTCCACCTTCTAGAAATGTTCGAAAATATACCAAAATTGTTAAAATTGCAGAGTAAAAAACCAATTTTTAGGATCTTCCTGATCTTGGAAGAATCGACCAATTGGCTGAAGGCGAAGGGACCAGGGCTGAAAATTCCCAGCGAACTTTCCATCATATCTCGGCGCATAGTGTAATTATTTATAGACAGATTGCAAGGTAGGTGATACGTAGCACTTTAGGCCGCTATAATACGTTCCAGTTTTCCGTCGTAAATCGCGTCCGGACTCTAATTATTGGCTACCACGGGGGTTCCGCACAACTAGTGAGGGGAGTCGCGTTGTTGCAACGCGGTAACCGTGTATTTCGATGGTGGGAAAAGAGATCACAGAGATTGCGTCATTAATAATGCGCCACAACAGAGATATTACGCTTGGTGACTGGCTGCTCTTTTTCTATCCAGGACTTGGTCCAAATAAACCCAAACAACGTTCTTCAACGAAATTAGATCGAAAACCGTAAACCCAAACAAACCCAAAAGAATAAAACTTAATCCAAATAAACCCAAACGAATTCCAAAAACCAAAATTAAATCCAAACCAACGAAACCTTAAACCTAAACGAACCCAAAATTGACTTGATCCAAACAAACCCAAACAATCTTCAACAACGAAGTCAAATCGTAAACCGTAAACCCAAACAAACCTAAAAGAATAAAATTGAACCCAAATGAATCCAAACAAAACCCAAACACCCCAAGTTAAACAAACCCAAACAACACTGCATTGAAATTACTTCCAGCCTAAAAATCGAGTCACTGAAGGAACAACTGGCAGTCTGTCAAACCCAAACCGATACTTTTTCCCAACATCTATTTATAGTAAAGTTATGTAGAGATCTTGGTTTGGATTGGCTCAAAGTTATTCAGCTGGAATACCGTCTCATTGTGAAGGAAAGTCTCGACGCCTGATGACGGAAAAAGGAGATCCCGCTGGAACGCGTTTTCACGCGCGGAGTGGAAAAGACCATCCCACCTCGTAGCACACGCACACACTGACCGAGAAACTAGCTTAACGACCTTGCCGACGCAAGCGACGGATCTGGCGCTCAAGATGGAAAAAAAACGAAGACAAAAAACGATCGGTCGATCAGGCGAGAAGCAGCTTCGAAGGTGTAGAAAGTCTATTTCACTGTGGAAAACCCGGCAGTCCTGATGCCGAAGGTTTTCTCGCGGAGTGTCAATTCAGCCATTGATGATAATGATTACGATTATGGACCCGAAAAATGACAGAAAATTGATCTAGAAGCTGAGTCATCATTTTAATTACACCATCGAACGACCACTTTAATAATTCAGCAACTACCCAAACTTAGCAGTTGTTTTCTTGTCCAAAAACGACTAGCAGTCATGAAATCCAACCCCAGTCAACTTCTCCATCATCTATCCAGTTCTATCACTTGCTACCTTGCCTAGCAAAGACACCCATTACCATAATCCAACCCAAACCAACTTCTCCATCATTTATCCAGTTCTATCACATCCTACTTTGCCCAAAAAAGACACGCAACCCCAGAATCCAACTCCAGTCAACTTGTCCATCATTTATCCAGTTCTATCACTTGCTACCTTGCTTAGCAATGACACCCAATACCAGGATCCAACCCAAACGAACTTCTCCATCATCCATCCAGTTCTATCACATCCTACCTTGTCCAAAAAAGACACCCAACCCCAGAATCCAACCCCAATCAACTTCTCCATAATCTATCCAGTTCTATCACTTCCTACTTTGCCTAAAAAAGACACCCAATCCCAGAATGCAACCCCAGTCAACTTCTACCTCATCTATCCAACTCACCAAATCACCAGCTTGTCCAAAGCCTCCCACCGACCTGTTCCACCCCAAACCGACCAGAAATCCTAAGCCGGCTCTTCTACTGCAGCAGGCAGTAAAACTGTGCGCAGTTTGTCCATCAGACGATCGAGCCACCAGGATATCCGTTTCTCGATATCGAGAGCCACGTAACTAAGAATATACGAGGACGTATTTATTATCAGACACGCGAGAACCGTTGACTCCTTTTTTCTCATCAGCTTTAACATACGATCCCGGCTAGATTGAGCGCAGTTAACTCTCACTAAACTAGGATACGTCTCCTCGCATGACTCTTGAATACGTATAAATAAGCTTAGTGCTTCATAAGCGCAGTGATTGCTGAAACTTGCTTTTAAGAGGGAATTGCCCCCTTTCTCCTCTTCTCCTCCACCAAGCTACCCTTCTTCGTTTCTGTCTTTCTCTTCGTCTTTATTCTTCACCATTTTGTTCCTCTTTCTCTCAGCGCTCTCCTTTCCTCTTCGGTGAGAATGAATAGCTCGTGGCCTGCATCTGGTGTCTGGTTCTCTCGTGGATGAGATATTCCATTGGCTCTTTTTTCTCTTCCTCTCTCTCTCTCTCGTGGAATCACTGCGGGGAGGCTCGCGTCATTAACGGTGAAACTCTCTCTCGGGTTCTATGGTAGATCTATGGTATAGAAGACGAAGCGTGTATGTGTGCCCTCGAGGAACGATTATGGCCCCCGAGATGAGCGGAGGACTTACCGACCGGTATCCGGTTCCAGCCAGCCATACAACCCGTTCGTTTATCCGTTAAGATTCATCCACGATCTTCAATGATCCCTCGACGTTTTACTTTGCCAGGCTTCGTAATACCTGAAGAAAAATTGCTTGCTGCGAAATCTAGGCTTTTTCTTTGACCCAAACAAACCCAAACGATAACGTGACGTAATTACGAAAGAAGATCGATTCAGAGTGAATTTTGGGTTTGTTTGGGTTAAGATACATCCATGATCTTCAATAAACCCAAACAAACCCAAACGATAACGATAATGAAATTATTTAAAAAAAATCATGGCGTTTTTCTGAAACGTGATTTTTTCACTGAAAATAATTTTAAAAAATATTTTATTTGTATTTTTCTGAAAGGGCGATCGAGCTGGACACGCGGATTCACCTCGTTTCGAGATCTCGGTTAGAACCGTTCTCGTTCCAATTAATGACTCTGGGAAAAAGTATTTGATATTTATATAATAGATGCTGGCTGAAGAGTGCACGTATGTATTACGACACGAAGCGCGATGGCTCTTCTATGGACGCGCGTATACGTGTCCACACACGTAAATACAATTTCAGCAATTACGATCAATGCGAGTATCGAAACCTCGTTATAGCTCTCTCACTTTCCGCTGATCGAGAGAGAGCTGTTTATTTCGTAGTCTAGAATCGAAATCTTCTAAGAAGTATGTAGGAAAAAAAATAACGAAAGCGTAATTGCGTCAATTTTTTGCTATTAATTTTCATTTTAAATATATATATATTTATTTAATTAATTATAAGGAAACATGCATTTTCTTTTTTAATTTTTTTTATTGCATTTAAGATATTCTGGTTTCATTTTTGAATCCATAAAAAAAATGTTTCCTTCATTCAACTTTTTTCACTCTCTTTTTTAAAATAAAAAACTATTTTTTTTACAAATTTGAAATAAAGCGAGTAAATAAAAAAGGTAAAAAATTTAAAAAACCAGCATAATCACAAAATCTCGAAGTTTATCGAATTTGACATTTAACATTTGTTAATAAAAATTGTTGGGAATGTAAAAAACCAATAAATCCCTGTAAAAAAATGGGACCACGACATTATGGCAAAACGTACGAAAAGACGCGATAACGAAAGCTTATCGTAATAATAAAGAAAAAATGGCCGAAGCGTAAGAAATAAGGAAATTATGTAAGAAGTAATAAAAAGGAGGAAAAAATAAAAAATAAAAGAAGGCGAGAGGGACCAAGCTCAAACTTATCGAAGTAACAGTTGAGTTCTCGATTTTTTTTTTCGTTTTAAAAAGGTTGAAAAAAATAGTTCTCGTAGTTGGCCAAACGAGAATTTATTTCGAAATAAAGCTTTTCAATATTTGAACAATTGTCCCGAAATGTTTCCTACCTCCACCTCGCTTCTGAAAATTATAAAAAATTGAAAAAATATATACACACGTGCATCTACGAATAGCGTTACGGAGTTTCAAAGTATGCAGATCGGAACGAAGTTTTTTTTACAAAAAGAAAAAAATATGAAGAATTCGTATTGTTGCGCGTAGAGTCAGCTGGAAATGGAGGGGGTGAAGTGACGTGAAATAAATCATTGACGTCACATCGACGATACTTCTTATTACTCTTTGTCAGTAATACAAGATTTTTACTCTTCCTCTCCTCTCTGTTTTTTTTTTAACGGAAACCAAATACGAAATTTAATTTTAAAAATTAAATTTTCAATTACCAAAGACAATTAAGTTTGCCAATTTAATTAAAAACTGAATTGTCATTGTAATAAAAAAATCAAATTTTCAATTCAATGACAACAATTGGATTTCCCATTAAATAAAAAATATGAATTTTTCAATTCGACTGAAAAAATTGAATTCTTAATTCACGTTCCAAAATTGGATTTTCAATTTTATACAAAAAATTCAATAGTTAATTTACTTCCTAAAATTTAATTTTCAATATATTTTTTTTAAGTTTAAAAATTTTTTTTCCGTGGTGAGAATGAAATTTTCTCTTATTATGGCTGAGAGTTGTATTATTATTATTCTTTTAATTTCTCTACTATAAACGAGTCGTTGCACTTCGTGGTTCATTCGCCTCTCTGAAATCTTCATAAATCAAAGGCTCGACTTCGTGCACAAAATTATCGGACTTTGGATATAATCGGACGTGATGAATCGAAATAATTTTTTCATTTTTTTCTTTTCTTTTTTCATTGCAAAACGAAGGAGAGACTTGCAAAAGGGCTGTAAATCATCGTTTTATTTTCTCGTAATTTTCACATGATCCTCCGGCTCGTCTGTTCGTGACGAGGAGGTAACTGAGATCGCAGGGCTCTTTCTCGTGGCCACGAGCACATGTGAGCTTCATGCTTATCTCGCACTATCCGAGAACGAAAATACTGTACACGTGAGGAATATACCTGTGACGCACGAGATGTGAGGTGCCTAATAAATTATCAAAGAATATTAAACGAAAAATAAAAAAAGAAGAAGAAAAACCGATCTCCTAGTCCGCGACGATTTAAACTGTCGATGGAAAAATAACTAAACAAAATAAATGTTTTTCTATTAATTATTAGACATTTTATCTATCTTTAATCTTTGATAATTTTTGTTCTTTCATAATTCTGAAAAATTAATAATCGTTTCGAATTTTGAATAATCCTCAATAAAAAATTAATACTCGATATGTATTTTTGAAAAAAATATTAAAAATAAAGAAAATTCTATTTACAAATCGTTCAGATGATTTTGAAATGAATCCATTTTATTTTTAAATCATTTCGATGTTTTTAGATAATTACATTTTATTTAAAAATCACTTAGATTTTTTTTTGTATCATTACATTTTATTTAAAAATTATTTCGATGATTTTTAGGTGAAAACATTTTATTTTTAAATCATTTTGATGATTTTTAGATCAATAAACTTTACCGGTGATCTTAACTTCGGGAAGAAACCGGAAACGATAAAAAAATATGTGTGCTCGATAAATTAACGTGGGGAACGAGCGAATGCAAGAATAATGTTCGAACCCATGTTTTTTTTCCATTTTTTATTAAACATCGACAGCGGAAACGAATGTACGATATGTCACACGTGTATAAATATAGATCAAGATCTTTGACAGGTTACACGCGCCTGTTGATACAAATGGATGGATCGAAGTTTTCATTGCTGCCTGCGCCCCCCCCCCCTCCCGCCCCTCAACCCCTTGCCCTAATTTTCTTCAATTTCTACTTTGTGTCAAGTGCAAATATTTCACGAAGCATTTTTGATCACTTATCTAAAAAGGTCTGCACGCCATTGAAATGCACGTTTTGGCAAAACGTATTTTTTTTCTTTCTTCACCTTAAAATTTGCTATTATCCACTTTTTTATACAGTTTGAACATTCTTAAGTTTCTTTTTCATTATTGATTTTATAATCCTAAATATGAATTTTCCTCACTCGATGAAAATATTTTTTAAACATATTTTAATTAAAATAATATTGTTGTTATTTGTATTTCTAATAATAAGAATATTTATGTTCTACAGTTTTAAAAATTAATTAAATTATTTAATTATTGAAATAATTTCAAGACAAAAATCCTAAGTATGAATTCTATGGATTTTTTTATTTTTTGTTTATGAATTAATTTTTTTGAGTGAATAGACTAATATTTGCAAAATTTTTTAACAACTTGTATGGACCATCTCGTAAATTCTTCTAAATAAAAAAAGCTTTCTTTTTTTAAATTCATTTTTTAATTCACTTAACAAAAAACTGTTTTATCGTATTAAAACATTTTGTGTTGTTATAAGTTTTATATTAATTTTTGACAAACTTCCTGTTTTGGTTGCAACACTTTTCAGCTTTTTATTTTGTAATTTAATTGGCTGATTCGCTCGAAAGATTTTTTTTTAAGCTTGAATGATCCGAAAAATTATCTTCAATAAAAAACAGACTAAAACCACGATATCTGGAAGGAAAAAAATATTTATGCACTTTGATTCGCATACAAATTGTTTAGTCTCATATTTTCGTTTTCTTACATTGTATGAACGTTTACACATTTTATATCGCACCGAGGGGTCATCGCATCCGCAATTAAAATTTGATCCGATCCATCGTGGCGTCGAACGGCGACTTAATTAAAATATTGTTAAAAAAATAAAATGAGAATATTTTTCTTCGATATAGAAAAATGAATGAAAAAAAAAGAAATCTCGATTTCTTAAAAAGCCAAGGTTTCCGTTTCGTGATTGTGTTGCGACATATTTTGGCTCCGTTTCTCTCTTACGCTGATGCCCTTGTGGCCCTGAGAGTGGATTACCTATCGGAGAAAATATTCTCTCGTGTTTAAATTATAAGAAATTCTGTGCTTTCGTGTATTCATGTATCTTCGATAATCGCCGAAAATTATTTAGTCGACTTTTAAATTAAAGGTCATCGACGAAAATAGAATTTTATTTCTATTTATTTATTTTTTTAACGATTTCTCCTCGAATATTCGATCGTTTGAAATCGGAGTAAAATATCAAATTTTCAAGGTTTCGACCATGGAACTAGTCACATTTTAATGGCTTTCTATTTCGATATTCTGAATAAATAAATCGTCTCCAGGTGGAAAATCACCTTCCATAATTAAACACGTCGTAAAAATTGGGATCGGTATATTTTTCGAAGTGACACGTTTGCTTTTTTACCAAACATTTTTTTTCTATCCACGAAGATTCACGTGAATTTTCCAAAAAAAAAAACGAATTTACACAAATAAAAGAACAGAAATATCAGTTTAATCACTTTTTTAAATTTGTATATCTTGTTTCAAAATTTGGTTTGGAATTGGTTGAATTTTTATTTTTAATTTGGTGAAAAAAATAAATATTGATAGTAAAAATTCCGATAAATAAAATAAAAATTCAACTATCAACACGACAAAATAATTTCCCTTCAAAGTTAGCACAAATTTTGAAAAAAATTAATCCGACTCCAAACACGAGAAAATAACAAAAAATAACAAATTCCTTCAAAATTCATCTATAATTTAAAAAACTAAATAAAAATCCCTATTTTTTCCTAAATACCCAGCAAAGTTCAAAAATCCCTAAAACTCTTTAAAACCGAAAAAAAAGCCGGCGAATTTGTCGGGAGGAAAAAAGAAACGAAAAATCGTCACCCCAAAACTTGAGTTCCAATATGACTTTTTCTTATCTCGCCCCCCCCCCCCGCCCCTTCTCCTCATCGTAAATCGAACGAGCGAATAATCTCAGCAATATCGATCACGCTGCAAACGTTCGAGCACCGAGCACACCGTGATAAATCATTCGAGTTGACGTATTCGAATTTTCGAAACGGTACGTCGATCAATTTTCTATTTTTCTTTCCCTTCTTTCCCCATCCTCGTTTGGGGCCATAAATTGATCGTGAAACATCAAAAACGAATACATCATCCCGTTGTCGATCTCGCGATAAATTAGTTGGCGTTTCATCGAGGATCGTGCAAAAGAAAAAAAAATACAAAAGTCCATTGTAACTGTCATTGAGGCGCCGAAACGTACGAAAGAAAATTGAAAAAGTTAGGTTATAATACGAATAATATTGACGCCCGATTACGACTGAACACGATCGTGAATGTGATTAAAAAAAAAGAAAAAAAAAACGATTCTTTATTATCGCAGCACGTGTTGGCGAAATAATATCAGATAGCCGAGTACGAACTATCGTTCTGTTCAGCCACGAGCGTACGAGTGTAACGTGGCTTATCGCGAGTGCTCGGTATTACGCAAGTCGATTTATCATGATAAACATGTATACAATAACAAAAAAAAACGAAAAATAACAACAACAATTTTATAGTAAATTACAAATATCAATATACAATTTCGCACTCAACGTTTTCTGTTAATTGAATGAAGAATAAATTGTTAATATTTGCAATATTTTTATCACTGTTATTTATTATATATTGTGCAATAACAAAAAGAAATATAACATTTATCATACAATATATATTTATACCAATATATTTTGTACAATATATAAATGAATTATTTTTATAATAATAATAATTTCATTAACAAAAGATTATAATAATTGTTACAATAATAAATATGCATATTTACGTTATGTAACATCATTTAAATAATGTTAAATTGTTTTAATAAGATCAATATTATTCATTATATTATTATAATGTATAATAATAATAATAACATTAACGTTAATGGAGGAAAAAAAATATTCATATTTTTTGTTTATAAATATTTATTTATTTATTTATTTATATATTTGTATATCTGTATATATGTGAGGGTGGCTCTCTCACCCTCGCTCATAGTGCTCACCTCTGGTAAGATTTTATCCGTTTTATCGGCAGTTTTATGCTTCATAGAAATAATTCTTCTCGTCCGGTCGGTGGAACTGGTTTCGAACAACGCGTATAACCGTATTATTAATTATACACGTATTTATGCTAAATACTCGCTATCACAGGGCACCACTTTTTCTCGACATTTATTTATTTTTTTAATTTTTTTTTCGTTTATTCGTCCAACACCCGCGTCTATAAGTCAAACGGGAACTGCACGCTTGACTTGCCGAGATAGTTACAGGGCTGCGAACGAGTCGAGCCATTTGCTGGATTGAAAGAAAAAAAATATTTAAAAGATTAATATAAAAATAAAAGTGATCTCCGCGAATTTTTGTTGAGCAATCAACAGTTATGACACTTTCACTGCGTTTATGAATTTTCAATTGGGACGTTTGTCGTATTTTTAATTAATATTTTTATTTAATTTTTTTTATATTTTGAATTTTCTGTCGAAAAATAATTTATATGTATACTAATTATTGATGTATTCTGTATTAGTTACTTATACATTATTGAATTAATTATTTCTATATTTATATATTATTCAATTATATATATTTTTTGTATTTTGTTTTATATTTTTTATTAACTATAAAAACTGTAAAAAAAAACAATTAAAAAAATAATTATAAACTTTCACATACGGAATTTTGCATCGAACTTGTATAAATAAAAGTACAGAAAAAATACCTTTTTATCAATGTTTCGAAGAGGTAAAAGAAAAATTCCACGAATATACGTGAAAAGCAAAGTGGCGTTGACGATAATAAAAATACGGAGGAAAAAACGACAAAGTACCGTTCGTAAATGAAATATCCTTGAAGTATCGCCGCTGGTAGGTTGGATGCCGATAGAATGAACGGAACACAAAGTTGGATTGATTGCTCCGAAGCTCGATGGTAGAGTTCGCCTTTTCACTGTCATTTTCCATCGGGGATGGAGGTATATATTCATAAAATAGCGGTGAAACGTGAGTCGAGCGAGACCTATGAATTCTTAGATAATCACGAGAGCACGTTTGAAGGTCCTGGCGCGGCCAATGTGAGGGATTTTAATCGAGGGATCGAGAAGGTCTTTAGCTTATAAGAGGTGGCCGTGATCGATGGTGTTGGGTTAATGATTTATCAATAGAGTCAGTGTATTTATTTTTCACTCGCTTCGTTAGGAATCAAATGCTTGGGTATGAAACCGTCCTCCAGCGATAGAGAGCGTTTGGGTGGACTATTTGTTTGACAACCCCGTACACTCTTCCGGGTTTTTACGGCCCCCCACCTTGTTTTCTCCTCCTATTCTTTCCCCACCTTGTTTCCTCCTATTTCCCCCACCTTGGTTCCTCCTATTTTCTCACCTTGATTCCTCCTATTTTCTCACCTTGATTCCTCCTATTTTCTCACCTTGATTCCTCCTATTTTCTCACCTTGATTCCTCCTATTTCCCCCACCTTGACTACTCCTATTTTCTCACCTTGATTCCTCCTATTTCCCCCACCTTGATTCCTACTATTTTCTCACCTTGATTCCTCCTATTTTCTCACTTTGATTCCTCCTGTCCCCCCCTTGCGGCCGTAGCCGACTTACCCCCACTGTACCGTATCCACCGTGCCATTTCTGGCACGGGCATAGGGAAACTGCGGAAAACCCATGCCAGTACAGCCAGTCCCAAGTTCACCTCCCGGCAGCGGAACGAGTTCCAT